>BQNB010001855.1:30677-114651 GCA_026074375.1 Tanacetum coccineum | reverse complement strand
GTTTCGCTTAGAAAATGGTTAACATATTTCGCTTTCATCAATTCCTACATGTTTCGCTTGAACCTGTTTGAACATGTTTCGCTTGAACCAGTTTGAACCTGTTTCGCTTGAACATGTTTCGCTTGAACCTGTTTGAACATGTTTCGCTTGGTATAAGAATCATCATATCTCATTAATAAGTTAACGAAATGAAAAACTGTTTCAAACCCATCCTAATCGCACCCTAAATAATCAAACCCCTCAATCAATTTCAAGAAATACGCAACTTTCAATTTTCGAACCCTAATTCGTTTTCATTTGATTAAGAGCTCAAAAACGCGTTTTAGTCTAATTCCTTTTATAAATGAGATGAGAAACGAGTATTGAAATTTTGAATTTGAATCGAGCAGAATATGTGCGTGTGTATGTGTTTGAGAGAGATAAATATTAAAGTGTGTGTGTTTGACCGTTTTGACCGAAATGTGTAAGGTGGGTAAGTTTCAAATTATGACAAAAATGGTCCTTGAGCTTAATTACCCTTTCTATTTCTATTTATGAACTTATACCTAATGCTAATTAAGTTATAGAAATGACAAAATAAGCCCCTACAAGTGTATAGCTAGATCTTAAGTCCTAGATTTTGCCATTAAGCCCCTTAAAAGTTAATACCAATAACAACTTAATTCCTAATGACTTAAATTTAATTAAGGCACTCCCCTTTCAATGATGAACCGTTAATGATAAGACTTTTTTCTTTTTCATCCTAGATTACTTTTTGAAAGAATTTTTATATTTTCTCCCCCTCAAATAATGTCCCGTGTTCTAACTAAAGAGCTGTAAAGATTGTTTGAGTGATAGAAAAACCCTTTAAAAAACTAATGACATCTGATTCTTTTCCACAACACCAATTAAACAATATTTCTCTTGTTTTCGTAAATAAATGCACTGACACATACACGTATTTATATTTTGCATGGATATAAAGTAATCCATGCCCAGGAAAAATTAATTACCCGTTGTCAGGAACAACTGTCTTTATGACGACATGCGTTCCTCAGAATGAAAAGCGGGTTGCAGCCTGAAGTAACTGCAAGCCATTTTGTAATTCCAAATGACTTAAAATATTTACTAAGCCAATTTTTATTTTTTTTGTAAAATATGTACAAAGGATACATGAAGACAATCATTTACTCATCCTCTCCTTCTTGAAGACGTTTGAGAGTTTCAGGGGTCATACTCTTCATCTCAAGTCTTGGTAGAAGAAATTCCAACCGTTCTCTTGGTAATGCTTTTGTGAGTATATCCACAAGTTGATAGTTCGTTTCCACGAAGTAGAGTTCAACCACTCTATTTTCCACTTGCTCTCGAATGAAATGGTAACGAATGTCGATGTGCTTTGATCGTGAGTGCTGGACATTGTTACAGCAAAGAGCAATGGCACTTTTGTTATCACAGTACAGAGGAATTTTATTGAATTCAAATCCATAGTCTTTTAGCTGAGATCACATCCATAGGATTTGAGCACAACAACCAGACATTGCAATGTATTCAGCCTCTGTTGTCGAGATGGCAGTGCTTCCCTGCTTCTTAGATGACCATCTTACTAATTTTTCTCTAAGAAACTGAGCACTTCCCGAAGTACTTCTTCTTTTGTCTTGACATCCTGCATGATCAGCATCTGCATAAGCTGTTAGAGCCATAGTGTTGTCCTTCGGATACCAAAGACCCATGTGAATAGTTCCTCTGAGGTACCGAAAGACCCGTTTGATTGCTTCTAGGTTCTTTTTAGTAGGCTTAGCCTGATATCTAGCACACATGCACACAACAAATACAAGGTCTGGTCTACTGGCAGTGAGGTACATTAGGGAGCCAACCATTCCTCTGAATCGAGTCTGGTCAACTGGAATCCCTTTGAGATCCTCATCCAGTTTCAATCGATCCACCATTGGTGTATCGACAGGGTCTGTAAGATCCATTCCATATTTCTTTAAGATTTTGAGAGCATATTTCGCTTGATTAATAAAGATGCCTTTGGGACTTTGAGAAACCTGTAAGCCTAAGAAAAACAACATTTATCCCATCATTGACATCTAAAATTTTAAGTTCATCTCTTTTGAAAAAATTGTACAAGAAGTAGGATCAGTTGAGGCAAATATTATGTCATCTACGTAGATTTGAACGAGGAGAATATGTTTGCCTGTTTTGCGAGTGAATAACGTCGGATCCACAGCCCCTTTGAAGAATTTTGTTGCTATAAGGAACTTTGATAAAGTGTCATACCACACCATTGGAGCCTGTTTTAACCCGTAAAGAGCTTTCTTCAGACGATAGACGTGAGTAGGATGTTCTGGATCCTCAAAACCCTCTGGTTGGCTGACGAATACTTCTTCTTGCAGATCTTCATTCAAAAATGCAGTCTTGACATCTATCTGGTAGATGACCATGTTTTTACTGGCAACATTTGCAATGAAGATTCTAATAGCCTCTATTCGAGCAACTGGAGAAAATGATTCTTCAAAATCGATACCCTCCTCTTGACGATATCCTTTTGCAACTAACCGAGCTTTATTTTTCAGTACATCACCATACTCATCAAGCTTCACCTTGTAGATCCACTTGAGAGCGATAACCATTACATAGACTAGGCGAGGTACTAATTCCCATACTTCAAGTCGATCAAATTCATGAATTTCATCTTGCATGGCTTGAAACCAGCAGTCTTCTATCACGGCCATTTTGAAATTCTTTGGTTCGACTTTTGACAGTTCAGTATGGAAACAACACCATAGAGCATCAGAAGCTAACTATTTTCTTGTGGATACCGGACGAGAAGGATTACCAACTATATTATTAAGAGGGTGATCTTTGGACCATTTTCTGAGATGAGTTGGTAGTTGATTAGCTTGCTTGGGTTCAGCTACACTAACATCCCCTGATGATGACTGTGCCGAACCAGGTACTCTAGTAACAGGGTTAACTGAGGGATGAAGGGTAGCATGAGTAATTAGGGTGTCTTCGATAGTGGGTCCAACTACAACATTGATAAGTGTAGAATACACATATCCATTTATGCCTAAAAAAGACCCAATTAAACCCAAAACAGACCAAAAATGGCAAAAATATGCTTGTATTTGTGTTTTGTGTGTGTAGGAACGGATAAGTCAAAAATCACAAGAAAACAGTTAAAATTGAGCAAGCACGGACACGAGAATCTGAAGAGTACAAAAAGAAGCCAAAGGATCAAAGCCGAAGCCAAAAAAGTTAAATCCAGTCAAAGACAGTCAAAGATGGTCAATAAAAGTCAACAAAGCCAAATCCTAGCCCACTTCCCTTTTATAACAACCACAAGGGCCAAACTTGCAAATTCCAAAACCCTTTTATAACTAGAAAAAAGGAAAAGAAACACAAGGGCTGAAGTTGCCATTTTCTAAAGTTCAAACGAGTTTTTACCCATTTTAGTTATAAAAAGGGCGGGTAAATCCCATTCACTGTTCATCATCTTCCCAAACGTGCCCTTGGCTCAAAACAAAGGGGTTTTCAAAATTAGAGGGTACAAAGGACAATTTAAGTGTCCAAGTACTCCTTGGCAGTAAGAAATGTCACTCCCCATCTCTGATTGGTCCAATCCCAAAGAAAGAATGCCACGTTGTTGAGAGAAAAGCACAAGTAAAGAAGAAAATTGCTCATGTCTCACTCACAAAACTAACACAAACGTCACATCAAAGAATGACATGCTGGCAATCCTCAGGTGTCCACAATTTGATCAAACGGCCACAATTGATGCTCAAATGATTGAAGAAATGATTGGCCAGGATTAAAAAGGTTGGAGAGCAAGGCAAGAGGCTAGAAGGATCCAAGGCAGCCTATAAATAGGACCTCACCTCTCACACACACACGATATCTAGTTTTTAAGTAGTAGTTTTTAATTTAGTGTAGCTTAAATTTTAATTCTTAGCTTAATGATGTTTTAATCCTGTAATTTTCCTTTAAAAGTACTGTAAGCAAGTTTTTATTAATGAAGTTTAGTTTTTCTAAATTTTCTCCAAGTTTCTTTTTCATAAGCTCTCTTAATAAGCTAAGCCGCCTAAATAAGCTAATAAGCTCATTTAAAGCTCTTTCAGTCTATAAGCTGAAATAGAGCTATTTGAATTCAGTATTAATCTTACCTAAACCTTAAATCAGTTTAAACTTACATTTATTATGGACCTTATTGGAAATGAGCCTTTTGGAAGGGGATCTTAAATTGGAAGAGATCCCAAGGACTTTTTGTAGCTGCCTTTATTGGTCCTCTTGTTTAGCTAGAGGAGTTTGTAAGTTTCTCTTTCATTTCCTTTAATTCTAGCTTTAAATAGTAATCTCATTGCTTTCTATACTTAGATCTGCTTATTTGCTTATTCTCTTTGCTTATTAGTGCTTATTTGAGTTTTATCTAGCTAAATCATCTTAGTTGTTTATCTGTTTTCAATTTTCTTAGTTTAAATCATAGATTTTCATATTATTGTCTTAAAAACCTCTAAAAAACCAAAAATATAGTAAAATAGCTTAAGTCTTAGGTTATTGCTTATTTAGTTGTTAAGTCATGCTTATTAAAGTAGTTTTAATCTGTTAATTGTCTGGTATTAAGCACTTGTTTTCTAGATTTCAAATTTAGTAGCTTAATCAAAACTGTCATAGTCTTAAAGGGGTGTTTGGATTAAGCTAGTTTGACCACAATAAGTCAATTTAATTTGTGCAAACACTTTGAGTCAGTTCAGTTTTTCTAAGAAATTAAGTTTCCAAAAGATTTTAGAGTTTAGATTGCTAAATTGAAATAGTTATGGCTTATTATGTTGGTGCCAGCACCAGGGGAAATTATCTTTGAATTTCACTTGTGCAATTGTTGATCTAAGTCCTCCAAGGCTTAGATCTTGCTTGAACTTTGTTTGTACACTCTATTTGAGTGTGTCTAAGTGCAAAATCTCCCTTAGGAAGCCTGCACTTTTGAGTTGCACTTGTGCATAATGCACCAGTACTAACTACAAGTTAGTACTGCTGTCACTTTTGGCTTAAGATTAAGCCAAGTAATCTTAGGACTTAGCTTTTCAACTTAAGGTAGTATATAGTTTAGAGGTAGCTTAATATAGATTAGGTAATAGATTTAGATTTATTGCTTTTTAGCTAGCTTAATTTGCTGCCACAATTCACCAAAGTGCACCAGTACTAACTAAAAGTTAGTACTGCTGTCACAAGTTAGTACTGCCACCTTTGGCTTAACTTTTAGTTAAGTAAGAATAGGATTTAGGATCTTAGATTCAAGTAATATTAAGTCTAGTTATAGCTTATTATAAATTTAATCTTAGTTTACATTTTCTAGCTTATTTTCCTAGCTTATTTTAGCTGTCAAAGTCAGTAAAACTCTGAAAACACCAAAAACAGTAGGTTAATTAAGTAGATCATTATTTTGTTAATTTTAGCTTATGATCCTAGTTTTTACAACTTAAATAGATAGAATATAAGTAGTTTAATAAGTCCTTAAAGTTTTAGAGTTTAGTGTAGCTTTTTAAGGACTTTAGCTTATTTGGATTTTTGCTTATTGCTTTGGGTTTCTAAGTTTGCTTAGTTCATGCTCAATTTTAGTTGCTTAAAAGTACTTCTAGGTTAGATTTCTTTGCATTTTTAGATTAAGCAAATCATCAGCTATCCAGGTCATTTTACCTTTTTAGAATTGAGCTTAATTTGAGCATTTTATAGTTGATTTAGTAAAACTTAGTCCAAACCCCTAGTTTCTGTAACAGCTTATTGAGAAGCTCTTTTAGAGCTTATCTTTGAGTTTCAGACCATAGTGCTTTTGTTAAAGTTGTTCCCCCTAGCTTATTTTATAAATTTGCTTCTTTAAGTTTTTGCTGAAAAGCACTTTTAATTTCAACTTATCTTTAAGCCTAAAATGGACTTTGTTTGAAGTCGGGTTAGGTCCTCAGGGATTAGTTTTGTAATTTTTAGTTTTTAATTGTTTCTCAGTTAGTTCTTCATCAGTTAGTATCTTTGCTCCGTTAGTCCCTCTAGTATTGGCATAATCAGTCCTTAGTTAAGTCTTTTGTTAAGTTTTAATTAGTTTTAATATTTTAATTAATAATTAGGGTTTAGTTTTAATTAGTTTAATTAGACTTTTATAAAAAGATAAAAATTAGGGCTTTTATTTTTATAAAATTTCTGCACACTTTCTTTATTTAGTGTAATTTTTATAAAATTTTTAGGACTTTATTTTTAATAGTTTTATTATTTTTATAGTTTTTAATTAGTTTAAATTTTAGAAAATTCATATCTTTTAAACTAAAAAGCCAAAAATAGTAATTTCTGTTTCTAAAATTTTCTTTTGTCATATCTTAGGTTTATAAATTTAGTTTACATTTTTAGGGATTAAAATTAGTTTACTTGCTTAATAGTCGCGTTTTATTTGTTTTCCGTATTTGATTAATTGTCCATTTTTTTAGTAGTCATAGCTTTCCAAATCAAATATCTTTGCTTAATTCAAATCAGAATCCGGACTTAAACGAGGTTTCAATTTCACTAGTCATTGGGGATAACGACCCGGGTGATCATATTTACCCGGTTTAATATACGTATTATATATTATATTATATATATTTTTGATTGTGAATTTCACGTTTGTTTAGTAGGCATGCGTTAGTTTCTGATTTGATTTGCTAGTGGGCCTTCGTTTGGTTTGTAGTAGAAATTCATTTGGGCCACATTTAGTTACTAGGCTACTATTGTTTGGGCTGTGTTGGGTTAATTGAATTGACTTGGGCTGCGTTTGGTTTGTTAAACCATTAGGCCTAGTGTTTAAATTGCAAATGTTAATTGTTATAATTGTTAACAGTTTTGGGATTTGTGTTTTGATTTTGCAACCGGTCAACTCATAAGGTGTGGAGCTTAAAGGGTTTAATAAGCTAGATAGAATTTGATTATTTTTTTGCTTATTAAATTGGATGGTTATCGTTTAATTACGGCTCTTAAATTGGGTTTCATTTTCTCTCCTTTTTCAATACTTTTAGTTTAGATAAATTTAGCTTATTATGTTATGTTTAGCTTTGTTTATTTGATCATTATGCGTAGTGAGTAGTTTTATTTTATGCTTGTTAAGTAAATTTGTGATTAGTGAATTAAGTGTGGAATTTAATAAGTCGAACGGGCAAAAGCCGTAAGATTAAGTAGGTATTAAACTAGTAATTAATTTCTCGATAAAAAGTCATTTCAATATTAAGCCAACGTTTTGAATAATCGATTTATTAGACGAAAATTAGTTCATCATTAAGATCTAAAATTTCACACTTAAGAATCTATTCACTTTTACTTGACAAACATATTTTTCTTTCATCTTATTTGCCTGCTTGTTAATTAGTTTAATCTAGTTTTTCAATTTAATTAGTTTTATAACAAAAACAAAAAAATATTTGGCAATCAAGCATCAAACAAAACACTTACGTAGATTTCAAATTCATCTCTCGTTTGGACACGACATCCAAAGGATAGACTATTATTACTTTTCCTAAGGTAATTTTTATCCGACGTGATTACTTATATATATTACTCGACTCGATTTACTCGAATAAGTAAATGGGGTCGGATCGACCCAATAAGAAGTGAAGGCACCTTCAGACTCGTAAATTCGCGCTCTATCCAATGGCATGCTCAAGGAATTTTCACGACTTCATCTTGATCTCGAATATTAAGCACTCTTGAACGAGATGAACCCGAAAATACCCGTTTTTACTTTGTTTTTAATCCTTTTTACATGCAAGACATAAAAACACAAACCAAACATATTTGCAATAATATTAAGCGTATTTCATGTTTTTAGTCCAATTAATGGTGTTTTCCGAGGTATAAATGATGTGTGTTTAAGCACACATCACACAAATTTTGGGTTTAAGGTCAAACCTACGAGCTCACCAACATTATTGTTGACGTTTTCGAGTATCATTTTAAGGTGAAGTGAAAGAAGAATAGTTTGGTGATTGTGATAGCGGACTTAGAAGTATCCCGAGTGGATTTTCATGTGAAGTCTTACTAGCTTGTTATTTGATTCTAGTATTTGGATGTTTTGGATTAAGTTTGGATTATGGACCCCTATGAGGGCATTTGAATAATTGTAAGTGGTTGTGGATTTTAGTTGCGATTTGGGACATCACTCGAGGTTGTTCGAGGTTGATGGTCTTCATAGCACTTGAAGTTTATGCATTGTTGTTTTCTCTATTTTGTATCTTGTGTTATGATTGATCATTATGTTGCACTCTTGAGTTTCCGCCATTGTCGGGGTGTGATAATCTTGATTTCCTTAGTTAATAAATTGTCAGGAAGAGGCCTTCCATAGACTTGGTATTTGTCACCTTTGTTGACGAACTTTAATCTATCCAACATTCCATCATCTTTAACTAGGTGATAAGGTGAACCTTTGACTACGCGCGAGCTCACCCCTTAAAACCTATCTATATATGATATAAATACACCAAGGGACGAAACCACGCGAGATCAAGATAACCGGAAGCAGTATAGAGTGTTCCCGGGTCGTTATGTCCCAACGAGGCTAGAAATGGATTATCGAAGAACGATTGATGATTGGTGTTTGAATGTAACAAGGAATGTTTGTGAATTAATACTGAAAGCAAATGCACATAAAAAAAATTTTAAACAAGAACATAAACTAGAATAAGCATAAAAGCTAGAAATAACAAAAACACTTAAAACTTTTACGCAAAGTCACAAATAAGCTCTAATTAGCTTAAGATAGACAAATAAGCTAATCTAAATCTAAATAAGCAAATTAAGCATGCAATTAAGCTAAATTAAACAAGAGAAACACAACAGTACTAACAACAGTACTACCAGTATTAACTACCAGTACTAACTTAAAGTTAGTACTGCTAGCTATAAGTTAGTACTGTTAGGTTAAGGTTAGTACTGTTAGCCTTAACAAAACACAAGTAAACAGGAAATAAGCAAATAAGCTAAACAGGAGGTTAACTACCCAAAATAAGCACTTAAGCATAAGAATAACAACCAGAATGGACTATAATGATAAATAAGCTAGAAAACTAAAACTGATTAACTCTTAAAATTATTTTGAAAAGACAAATAAGTTCTACTGAAAGCAGTACACTAGAATAAGCTTAATCTACTCTAAAAATCTAAAGAAATCTTAAACAATCTGAAATAATAAGCTGATAAGCTAAGTTGAACAACCAGTACTAACAGTTAAGACTAACAGTACTAACTTGGAGTTAGTACTGGTAGTGTTAAGTTAGTGCTGTTCCAAAAAGTGAACTACCAGTATTAACTTAGAGTTAGTACTGCTAGTGTGAAGTTAGTACTGTCCTAAAAATGAACTAGCAGTACTAACTTGGAGTTAGTACTGCTTGTTTAAAACAGCATTTAACATTTCCAAAAATCATTTTTAGTTCAAAATTATTAAAAACAGATTATCAAATAACAAAATAAAACACTTATAAGCAATTTTCAATCCATAATGAGCACTCAAATAAGCATGAATTAGTCTAGCAGTATAAACTTAAAACAAGCAGTTCTACTGAAAGTAAGAATAATAAGAAAAAGAGAAATAGACTTACAAAACCCTTGCTCTAAACAGGGTTAAACAATGAAGCTACAAGCTCTAGCTTGCATAAAGCAAGCTAGTGAGAGTCCATAAGCCCATCCAGAACTGGCTTATCATCCATAACATAAGCTGAGGTATATTTGAGAGTGATTGGTGTGATATTCTCTTAACTACTTAACTTTTTAAGTTCACTTAGTTAAAACAGTTTGTAAACAAGCTGTATTGAGAGCTTTTGAACATAAAACAACTTAATTCAGAAACTTAACATTTGGGATTATAAAGTGACTTTAAAAACTCAAACTTGCATTAAAACTTGAAAGTGTTACAAGCTGAAAGTAAAAACTGTAAACAACTGAAAATGAGCTAAGTAAGTTTAAAAACTAAAAACTAGATTCTAAGATAGATTAATGAGGCCTCAAAAGGCTGACACGAGCTCTATATAATTGCCGAAGTATTGGACTTGCATCTTGTGCTTCTTTGGAGAGATAAAACCAAGTGTGCTAGTTGTGTGAGGAGAGACTAAAGCAAATCCCAGCCTTTGATTTCTTTTGAGCTTCTTTGGAGACAATCTCAGCCAACGAAGTGCTTTGGGAATGGAGAAGGATTGCCAACATGGACTTTATAAAGCTGGGGGGTTAGTAGGGTGGATGATGGAGTGTTGCAGGGGAAGTATGGGAGCAAAACAAGGGGTGAGTGGGGGGGTGTAGGCGGGCGGCGAGGGCTGCGTTTTGGTTATTGGCGGGAGAAAAGTTATCAAGTTGGGTTGTGACAGAGCAGAGGGTTGAAGATGATTAAGGGGATGTTTGGTTTGTGTACAAGAAAGGCCCTCCAACATTTTCTTCTCTTCATTTCCTTTTTCCCTTTCTTTCCTTTATTAAATGAATTTCCAAATTTGATAATCACCCTTGTTTGTTTCCTTAATATAACTTAGGGGTTTGGCATTTTTGACCCCTCAAGTTATATTTTTCTTTGCTTTTTCTTCTCGGATTTGACTTGACTTTGATTGGGCTTCGTCTTCACACACTTTTCCATCTCGTGTCCTGTTTTGACGATTTTTGCTTGGTTTTCCGTCTTTTTGTAAGATATCCATTTCCTGCACAATACAAATGCAAACATACAAATACAATGCATTTTTGGTATGTTTTTATTCTTTTAAGTTCGTTTTAAATGGAAAATGGTATGTGTAATTAAACACATATCAAAATCCCCCAAACTAAGATGTTGCGAGTCCCACGCAATGCTATGAAGTAAGCACTCGAGAAACCAAAAATCTCAAATCCCCTCGACTAATAACTTGGAAAAGTAGCCGAGCGTTTATCAAGGGGAATAAAAGAATCAATAGCCTCGACAAGTCCCGGTTCTCACCAAAAATATTTTTTATATACACAACTACTCTAAATTTTTTTTTTTTTTTTTTGACTTTAAAACAAGTTTGACTTCCTTTATTTATTAACAATGGGATCATAGAATGAGAAACGTTCATAGAATAATCCACGGACGTCCTGACGGATAATTTCATCGTCCCTGATTTTTTCACAAGCCCCAAGCTAAGCAATTAAACAAGATCATTGTCGATATAAGTTTAGATGTTAAGCCCTCATACTTATGACTTGTGAACTTTTTACTCCCAACATGGATATATGATTTGAATGTGTGTGCTCGTTTCAACCATAGATCAACTTATTTTCATAGCCATAATTCAAGATGAATCACGACTCAAAGCAACAACTTATTAGGAACTTGTAACTTGATTTTAAACCATAGAACTTTTTGCAACATATTTATCATTTTCATAAGTTCTTAAAGCTAGGAATGTGTTGCTTAGTTTGAATACCTACCTAGGCCTCGCTCCCTAGTAGGATATCACAACCAACGACCGGTGTTCTTAGTTTGAAAACCCACCCCGTTGCTAGCGTAGTGGGAAATCACATCAACACCTTCTTCCTAATATGGCTAAGGATTGGTGTCTTAGTTTGAACCCTCACCTAGACCTTTCTTCCAAGTGAGATATCACAACACACCAAATCCCTAGAAGTAAAGACGTCTTAGTTTGAACCCCCACCTCGTGGTTAGCGGAGTGGGATATCACGACACATCTTTTACTAGCTCCATATGATCAAATGTATGCTTCATTGGCATAATTACAATATTCGTGCATTTTTGCATTCATACTTCATTCATGCATCTTTGGCATTTTATCTTTCGAAACCTTGCTTTTAAAGACTCAAGTTACAAATTTGAAGCTTTTTCTGAAATCATCGATTGACTTAGCTGAACAAGCACGTATGATTAGGTGGATTAGAAGCTTATGGGAGAAAAAGAACACAAGTTATTCATATAAGTTTTGAGACGAATCTTGCTTAACACATAAACTTATATTTAACTCTATCATTTCTTGTTCTTCACCTTTTTAAAATTCAAAGCAATAGAATTCGTGAAAGCTCGGCCTGAAGGAACTAGCTAGGGCTCAATACGCCCGATCGAGTCAAAAATTATTCTCATTTACCCAAAAAGAAAAGTCAAAACGTTGATGTGAGGTGAAAATCACTTATTTTATTTTTGAAAATTTTTTAAAATTTTTCATTTTTTTGGTATTTTTGCAAAAATTTTGGTGAAAATACGGGATTACGTGGCAACAATGCTGCAGGCAACAATCAAATCGAAGATACCCCCCCAAACTAGTACTAAACATCGTCCTCGATGTTTTGAAGGGTACTACGTAAATCTAAGGCCGTTTATGAAGTGTGCCAAAAGATAAAACGTTAGTCGATTAGATTTGGATACTGGATTCCCAAACTGAAGCTGAGGATGTGAAACTCATGTTGATACTACGAGCAAGAGAGTCTTCACAATCCGGGAAATCCTGGACATACAATACAAAGCACACAAAACATGGACAGAACACGGGTAATGCACAATGAAAGCTTTCTCACACAAAAAACACTTATTAACATAAAGAAAGAAGATAGACTGGATAAGCATGGGGTGCCTCCCACGAAGCGCTTGTTTAGGGTCCCGACGCTTGACCCGTCCCCCGAATTTATTGGTCCATGGGGAACGTTTGGAGATCCGGGACAACCTCGGTTGGTATGTCCCCTCCAAAGTAATGCTTAACACAATGACCATTCACTTTGAAATTCGGTCCGTTGGCTTGAGATAGCTCAACAGTGCCGTAAGGAAAGACTTGAGTGATGGTGAATGGTCCACTCCAACGGGATTTTAGTTTGCCCGAGAAAATCTTCAATCTTGAATTAAAGAGGAGGACTCGATCACCGACGTTGAAAACGCGATTTTTGATCTTGGAGTCATGGATTCTCTTTGTTTTTTCCTTATAGATTAATGAGTTCTCATAGGCATGATCACGAAGTTCATTAAGTTCATTGAGTTGAACTTTCCGGTGATCAACCGCAGTAGAAAGATCAAAGTTTGCTTGTTTCAAGGCCCAATAGGCTTTGTGCTCAAGCTCGATCGGAAGATGGCATGCCTTTCCATACACAAGCTTGTAAGGAGTACACCCGATGGGCGTTTTGTAAGCTGTGCGGAAGGCCCATAGTGCATCATCTAGTTTGTCCGACCAGGAAGCACGGTTTTCACCTATGGTCCTTTCAAGGATACGTTTCAAACCACGTTTTGACACCTCGACTGCCCCTTGTTTGTGGTGATATGCGGTGGAGAGACGTGAGTGACTCCATATTTCTGCATAGACCTTTGCAAAATTGGTCATTGCAGAAATGAGTTCCGCGATCACTTATGATAGCTCGAGGGGCACCAAATCTGGCGAAGAGAGATTTTAGGAATTTGCAAACGACTCTGGCATCATTGGTGGGGAGCGCTTTCGCTTCAACCCATTTTGACAAGTAGTCAACGGCCACGAGAATATATTTGTCCCAACTTGAGAGACGGAACGGCCCACACAGTCAATGCCCCAAACGTCAAAGATTTCACAAACTTGGATGGAGTTTTGAGGCATCTCATCCCGTTGCGAAGTTTTTCCTTGTCGTTGGCACGAGTCACAGTTTTTGACAAACTCGTGGCATCCTTGTAAATGTGGCCAAAAAAGCCGGAATCAAAGATCTTTTTGCGGTAGGTTAGCACCATGATTCCCCCGGTGGGTCCATTGTGGCAACCTCGAAATGTCGAGAGCTTCCTCTTGCCGTGCACACATCGCCTGATCACATGATCCGCAACAAATATTTAAACAAGAAGGGGTCATCCAAAATAATGTTTCACGTCCTGAAGAACTTATTTTTTCGTTGGGTTGACATGCCCTTCACAACGAAGTTACCAACACCGCGTGTTAATTTGCAAAGTCGGCCAAACCCACGGGGTACTAAATCACCACGAAAAGTCAACCATACTTACCGTCATCGAAGGAAATGTTTTCATTAATCTCTTTAGGGTCGAGAAACGTTTCTACGGTTTTCTAATCGGACAGATGATACGGCAGCGAGGTTTCCTCCTGGCTCCTTATGTGTCAATGAACTTTAAGTCAAATCTTGGAGGAAGGAGAACCCATCGGAAAGCAATTCACTTTAGCATCCTTTTTTGGCAAAGAGATACTTGAGAAGGATGGTCCCGGATCACTATGCTTTTGTTCATGATAAAGATAAGACCGGAAATTTTTTGAATTGCATACCACCACGGCTAACATTTCTTTTCCGTCGTGTGTAATTAGATTTCAGCCTCGGTCATCGTCTTGCTAGCTAATTGGATAGGCAAAAGTGTTTTCATGACGTTGCCCTAAAACAAGCCCCTATGGCGTAATCACTTGCAAATCGCACATAAGATTCGAATGGTAGATCCCAGTTTGGGCCAATCAAGATCGGAGGTTCCGTAAGTTTTATTTCTTTAACGTTTGGAAAGCTTGATGCATCATTAGAGAAAGATGCATGGAGCATTCGTTACCGTGAAGATGTCACTGTCCGGGATATTTTTGGAAAAATCCCTTAGAATCACCGGTAAAAACCGGCCTGACCAACGAAAACTCCTAACCACCTTGACATTGGTGGGATGAGGTAATTTGGCAATGACATCTATTTTTGCTTTGTCTAACCCAATCACCATTTTTTTAGAAATTTTAATGCCGAGGACAAATGCCCTCCTTGACCATTAAAATGCTCTTCTCCAGTTAAGACACAAATTGGTGCCTTCACATTCTTTGCACTTTTCTCAAGACGGGAGGAGGCAATTTTCAAAGGAATTCCTAAGACCAGAATCATCCATGAAGACTTCCTATTGTCTTTTTTTCAACCATTCGTGAAATATGGCCAACATACACCTGTGTGAACGTTGCCCGGTGCATTGCATAAGCCAAAGGCATGGCGAACGTAGCAAACGTTCCGTAGGGACAAGTACATGTGGTCTTTTCTTGATCACAGTCAAGGGGAATTTGGAAATACCCGAAGAAATCCATCAAGGAAGACAATAGTACCTCGTTTTCCCGCTAATCTCTCGAGCATTTATCCATAAACGGAGTGGAAAGTGGACTTTACGGTGGCTTCATTTAACATTTGCGATAGTCCAATGCATACCCGCCACCGCCGTAAACCAATCGAGTTGGGATCAACTCATTTTCTTCATTTTAAAACAACGGTAAATCCACCGTTTTTAGGGCACAACAATGTTACTCCGGCTACCCATGGACTATCGTAGATTGGGTAAAATCAATCCCTGCGTCAGAAGTTTTCAACTTCTTTTCTGATGACCATCGTGGATTTTTGGATTACCCTTCTCTGATGCTGAACTGCAGGTTTATAGTCCTCTTCCATTAGAATTTTGTGGACAAATTTCCTGGATTAGATACCGCTAATGTCTGATTTAATTTCCAACAATGGCTCGCTTGTTGGTTACTTAAGAACCTTTGATCAATCGGCTTCTCTCCCAACTTAAATTCTTTTAGAAATGATGACTAGGTAACTTGTGTCATCTTCCAAGAATGCGTATTCAAGATGGGGCAGTAAGTCTTGAGTCAACCTCTGCGGTTCCCAATCAATCGAAAGATTTAACAGTTTTTGCTTCACAAAGTTTGATTTTCTTCTTGGGTTTCTGGTGACCGAATTTCCTTGATTTGAATAGGAGACGGAGTGTTGCATTGTTTCATTAATGCTTCTAGGATGAAGAATGTCCCCGACGGGATCAAAATAAGTCGGATCAACCTTCCGTGAAGTTGTATCAATCATCTAGAGCAAAAAAGCCTTTGCTTCCTCGAACAGTAAAAGTCACTTTCCTCCAAATGGAGGTTAAGTCCGGAGATGAATTAGCAACAATAGGATCAAAGCACAGGAGGAAGATTCCGTGGTGCTACCGAATCAGAAAAACCTAAGACCACTTGCGAGTATTCTTCACTTTATACCCATATCAATGACGTCAATCCTACGGTTTGCCGTCATAATGATTGAAATTTGCCGTGGACCTCAAGTTTGATCTAGGTTGAAAAGTTATGGCCTCTTTGCCAACTCAAAGGTAAATTCACCCTCGTACAACATCGATTAATGGCACGACTAGCTTTTCCAGAAACACTCCCGAGAATTAGAGGTACTCGTGGTTCTGGCTCCAAATTTCAACAACCACAAAATCGGGCTGGAAATTGGAACTTTCCCACCAACAACACTACGTCTTTGGCGATAACCGATTGGTGTAGTGATTGAACGGTCCATAGCTCTAGCGTCATGCATGTTTGGGTAAGCTCAAGAAAGAGAGAGATCCTTCACACGAATAAAACGGGATAAATTGATGCTTGCACGCGAATCGGCCAAGAGAAATTGCATGTGTTAATTGCCATAAGAAAATTCACATGGATAAGGAACTGCCGGGGTCTCCAAGTTTTCTATGTAACTTGTTAAAGGATGACCGCCAAGCAAATTTTCATTCAATTTTGCCATTTCACTCAATTCTCTATTGTGTTCCGATAAGGCTTTTAAAGTTGAGCGGCGAATTTAGGCATAAGAGTCAAGCAACTCAAAAAGCTTAATTTCAAAATTCATAACTTTGAAAGCCTTTTTCATAGAATTTTCTCAATTTGTTCGTTAGCTCTTTCCTGGCGATTTTCATCGTTTCATCTTCGAAGGAAATGTAATTGTGATGGAAATGGAATTGATGCTTTAGGAACTGGAGTAACAACAGGAGCAACATTGGGCTCAGGATTTGGATTACGAGACTGAATTTGAACAACAGGAGGTTGGACGTCTTCGGTGCTTCCGTTATTAGCAGGAGGCATCGTGTCCTTTGTCACCTCGGCGTCATGATTAACTGCTTTCGGTCCTTGGATGGTGACACCACTTCGGGTAGTGATACCTTTTAAATCTTCCTTTGGGTTGGTAACAGTGTTACCAGGAAGAGTTCCAGAACCGGAAGTAGAAGCTGTATTAGCAGTAACAAATTTTGAAAGCATGTCAGTCAAATTTGCCATTTGGGATTGCAGGTTTTGACCTTGGTTTTGCATGTTTCTCAACACTGCATCATTGGCTGTGACATATCTTTCAAAATCTGTTTTTGACACACCGTGTGTCTGAGGAGCAGGTCCTTGATGAGCTACCGGTTGATTGACCGGAGGTCGATAAATCTGACCTTGGTTGAAATTGTTTCCTCTGTTTTGATTGAAGTTATTTCCTCGATTGAAATTGTTTTGACTATTTGCATGAGGATTCTGAATGGGAGGAAAACCAGGAGGTCGAATTTGATTTGAGACCATCGGAGGTCGATAACCAGAATTAGCTTGGTTGAAATTGGCCGCAGCGGCTTGGGACACATACTCTTGGATATTGTCATGGTAAATGTTGCTATTAGTGGCTGGACAGTTTTGATAAAAATGACCTCCCCCACAAGTTACACAACTTTGTTCAACCGCTTTTACGGGGGCGGAAGCTGGGGTTTGGTTCTTTCTGTCGAGAATCAATGCCCGAACCATGTCTTTGAGTTCAGCAACATCAGATGAGATTGCTGGGGTGGAAGAGCTTGTACTCATTTTAGCTACAACAGCTTTGTTTCTTGATTGACGTACCTTAGACTTGCTCTCGATGATTTTTAAACATTCTCGAGGCATTTTGTCTAAGAAGTTACCACCAGCAGCAGAGTTCAATGAATCTTGATCAATTGAGTTTAGGGCATTATAGAATGTATCGAGTTGATGCAATTCTGAAAACCCATGATGAGGGCATCCCCTTAAAAGATCATTGAAACGATCCCAAGCCTCATAAAACGTCTCATCAAATTTTTGCTGAAATCTCGTGATTTCATTTCTGAGATTTGTCGTTTTAGAGGGAGGGAAGAATTTGTTAATAAATTTCGAAACAAGATCATCCCATGTTTCAATCGACCGAGGGGGTTCTTTTTCTAGCCATATCCGGGCTGCCCCTTCGAGAGAAAACGGGAAAAGCATAAGTTTAACCGACGTATTTGGTACGTTCGGAATCTTCATCGTAGAAGTGATCTTGTTGAAATAACGGATGTGAGCATGTGGGTCTTCTTTATCATTGCCAAAAAATTGCTTGTTTTGGACAAGATTCAGAAGACCATGCTTGATCTCAAAGTTATTCGCGGTGATTTCAGGAATAACTATCGCATCCTCGTAACCCTCGGTGGGTGCTTCGAGCAATTGCGCCATAGTACGATTATCAGCCATCGTAACTATGGGAGGATTATCAGGTTTCTCAAGATTAGATGATTCAACAGAAGTTTGTCGAACTTGTGGTTGTCGACGTCTACGGGCTTGAGAACGAGTGCGCATGCACAAAATAGAAATACAAAAAGAAAATTTACACTAATTTTTTTGGTTTTTCAAAGATTAATTCACAATTGATTTTAACGGACAATGAGATAAGACAACTTAAACCAAATAATCTGCTTACTTCACGGTAGCTCTCAAAAAGATAAACGCACAGGTGAGCGGAGGAGTAGGAATAGCGCGAAGCTTATTTCTCCTTTCGGGTCGTAGTTCCTAGGAACAACCCTCCTTATACCCACTTTATAGTTTGTTTAACTTTCTGAGGTGAGCCGTACGTCGTAAGAGACACAAAAGGCAAGTTTTTAAATCTTTTGTTCGAATTGGGAACCAACAAGTTCACCGGAACTTATTATGATAATACCTCAGTTGAGAATATTATATTTTGGTATTTTACCAATTTGTGAATTTTATTTCTTTTTTATTATGGACAATGTTTTTATATTTTTGGTTTTTTCTTTGGTTTTTATCTGATAATTATACTAAAAGAAATGAAAAATATTTTTGTACTTTTTTTATATTTTTATAATAAAAGAAAATATTCACAATTTCAAAAACAGATGGTCAAACGTAAAGATAAACGGTTGCACAGCCTCCCCGGCAGCGGCGCCAAAAATTGATCCGCTCTGACTACACCTTAAAATATATGTAATATAATAAAATATCAAATATATAGTAAGAATAGTCTAAAAGCAGAATCAATGATACCGAGAAGTAGTATAGAGCTTTCCCGGGTCGTAAATCCCCAACGAGGCTGGAATGGTAAATCGATACGATCGAAGATTTGAGTTTGAAGGAAGGAATGAGTTTGGGAAGTTGAAAAAGTCAAATTAAACAATAACTAACTAAAACGTTTAAGAACATCTAGAAATTATGAATTAAAACTAGAACGAAGACCCGAATCCGAACAAAAGGGGGAAAACCTAAAATCTTTATAAAAAGCCTAGAGAAATTTCGCTTCATAAACTACTCTTGGACCAAATAACGAAGAATGAAAAAGACTAGACCGAAAACGGAGTTCGTTTGACCCAAAAACGAGTCAAAAAACAAAAACCGTACCCGGACACGTTCTTAAAGGATGTAATGTATTTAAAAATGACTTCTACTGAAAAATTTATATATTTTTCCTACAAAAAACTAAATGGTAAAAGAAAATTGCTAAAAAAGCAAAATATTTTTTTACCATTTAGTTTGTAGGAAAAAATATTTAATTTTCGTTAGAGTTTCATTTTTAGTAACTTTTAGCTTTTAAAGAACGGGTCCGGGTACGGGTTTTTGTTTTGACTCGTTTTTGGGTCAAACGAACTCCGTTTTCGGTCTAGTCTTTTTCATTCTTCGTTATTTGGTCCATAGAGTAGTTTAGAAGCAAAAATTTCTTCGTAGGCTTATTTTTAAAGATTTTAGGTTTTCCCCCTTTTGTTCGGGATTCGGGCCTTCGTTTTCTAGTTTAATTTCATAATTTCTAGGTTTTTCTTAAACGTTTTAGTTCGTTATTGTTTAATTGAACTTTTTTTCAAACTTCCCAAACTATTCCTTCTTCAATCTCATATCCTTTCGATCGTATCGATTTACCATTCCAGCCTCGTTGGGGATTTACGACCCGGGAAAGCTCTATACTACTTCTCGGTATCATTGATTCTGCTTTTAGACTATTCTTACTATATATTTGATATTTTATTATATTATATATATTTTAAGGTGTAGTCAGAGCGGATCAATTTTTGGCGCCGTTGCCGGGGAGGCTGTGCAACCGTTTATCTTTACGTTTGACCATCTGTTTTTGAAATTGTGAATATTTTCTTTTATTATAAAAATATAAAAAAGTACAAAAATATTTTTCATTTCTTTTAGTATAATTATCAGATAAAAAACCAAAGAAAAATCAAAAATATAAAAACATTGTCCATAAAAAAGAAAATAAAATTCACAAATTGGTAAAATACCAAAATATAATATTCTCAACTGAGGTATTATCATAATAAGTTCCGGTGAACTTGTTGGTTCCCAATTCGAACAAAAGATTTAAAAACTTGCCTTTTGTGTCTCTTACGACGTACGGCTCACCTTAAAAATTTAAACAAACTACAAAGTGGGTATAAGGAGGGTTGTTCCTAGGAACTACGACCCGAAAGGAGAAATAAGCTTCGCGCTATTCCTACTCCTCCGCTCACCTGTGAGTTTATCTTTTTGAGAGTTACCGTGAAGTAAGCAGATTATTTGGTTTAAGTTGTCTTATCTCATTGTCCGTTAAAATCAATTGTGAATTAATCTTTGAAAAACCAAAAAAAAAAAATAGCTTTAAGCAGATTGTGATTCTATGAAAGGGATTGTGCAGCTCAAATTTCATACCCTCTAAAAAACTTAATTGAACTTGCTTATTTTTGGGGGGTTAGTGAAATGTGTAGGGTTGGGATTTGTTAAAACTTGTGACAGAAAAGGAATTCGGTGGTCTTTGGACTCACGAAAGTTCAAAAGACCACAAAGGCTTTTTGACAGTCTTTTTTAGACACACAAAAAAACAACCTTTTTTATTGCTTGTTTTTAACTAAAAACTACAAGTGCTTAATTAATAAGCACTGTGGGTTTCTTAAAAATTCACAGTTTCAAAAGAGTTTTAGAAACCTTGGAAAAAAAATTTTAGACCTTTAAAACTATTGTAAGACAGTTTAAATGAGCTGATAACTTAAGCTTATGCCTCCTAAAGTGTCACAACCCATACACTTACCTTATTGACGTTTTTAGGGTTTTCCCAAACACCCCCTTTTTTTAAAATGCAAACTAAATGAGTTTAAAATACTATTTTTTAAGGCTAAAACTTTGAAAACCTTTTATCCACTCTTACTTATATTAACCTACTTAAACCATTTTAACACTAAAAATCCTAGCTTATTAAGAAAAATAAGCTAGTTTCTCAGCTAGCTTATTATACTAATATGACAGTTTTTTAAAGAGAAACTAAAGTTACACAATTTTAACCTAATGAAAACTCAAAATAGCTAAAACACTAGAAGATTAAACTAAAACAGACATGATTGAAGTGACGATGTACAATAATTTGAAAACGAAATAAGCAAAAGATAAAAGCTAAAATTAATCTAGAATGAGGACTTAAGAATGAAACTTGGATTTTTGTAGTCTCAGAACCAAGCCACTCTTTCTGAGTGGGGGCCTAAAAACCCTCGTCCTTTGGTTCCCTAGCCTCTAAACCTGAGCTTAAAAGCTCAATAAGCTCTTGGGAGCTTATCACTCCAAATAGCTTCCAAAATGAATCTCATGAACAATTATGAATTGAATTCAAATGAAAACAGTATTTAAGAGCTTATAACAAGTTTTAAGCTGATTTAGAGCTTATTAATAAGATTTTAAAAAAGGGGGCTTCTTAATTGAGCTTATTGAGTGCTTATTGGAGTTATAAGTAGCTTAATTTTTTATTAAAATTGAGAATTACAAATGCATAAAAGACATTAACTTCAAAACACTTTAAACTACAATAAAAAAGACATAAAAACTTAATTAAAACTTAAAAAACTGAATATAACTTCATTTTTTTTGCCACAATGGCTTACAAGGCTTTTATAGCCGAAAATATACAACTAGGTCTTCCTTTTCTCTTTCTTCTTGTTGTGCTTGTTTGTAGACACACAAACAGAGATGTTGTTTGTTTTGTGAGAGTGTTCAATCCTCTTAATCTTGGCCCTTCAATACCTTTAAAAATCATTAGTGGTCGTCGAATTAAGTCTTTGGGAGGTGTGGGATTGCCATACTTGGCAATCTCACAGCTGGGATTAAAGTTAGTGGAGGAGGGGGAAAAATGAATTCTCCATGGTGGGGGTGATAGGGTTTACAGGGTAAACGGGGTTAAACAAACCGTGTGTTGTTTTTGGAGGGATATAATCGCGCGGAGAAATAGATGTTGGGTTTGTAATCTAGATGTGTGTGTCTTGAGATGTCTTGGCAATAATGGTCCTTAGTGTTACTTTAGTTCAGATTTGACCATCCGCCCTGTGGTTATATAACTTTTGGGGACTTGGCAAAACAAGTCCCCAAGAGTTATATAAGTAGTTGCAAAACTCGTCCCTTTGTGTATACAAGTATGGGGGCTTGGCAATTCTGCCCCCCCCCCCCCACTTGTTACTTTGAGTATTTATCACAAACAGCCCTTGTCTTCTTTTTCTTCTCTTTTCACTTATAAATATAAGTTTAAGGGTTTGGCAATTTCAACCCTTAAACTTATATTTCTTGGTTTGTTGACTTTTTGGCTTCGGGGTTGACTTGGACTTTGACCAGTTGACTTTTCTGTTGACTTTTTGACTTGATTGACTTTCCGGCTTTGATTTGGCTTTGTCTTTCACAGTCTTTTCCATTCCGAGTCCGGTTTTGTCGTTTTGGCTTTGTTTTTCGTCCTTTTCTTAGTTATCCGTTCCTGCACAACACAATTAGCAAAACAAGCGTATATTTGGCATTTTAAGTCCGTTTTTGGTTATTTTAGCTCGTTTTTAAAGGTAAAAGGTATGTGTATTTAAGCACATACCAAAGACCTTCTTGTCTTCTCTTCTCTTTTGAAAATCAAACTTGGTGGTTAATGCCTCATTCTCATTATTTGCTCTCTCTAAAATTCATATTAGGGTTCGGAATTTATAAGGCATGGAATTTAGTCGATACGTCGTATTGAAAAGGTTTAATACGGCGTATTGGGGTAACTTAGCGTGGGATCTACGATTATTATATTCCAGAATATTCCATGACTTGTACTTGAATACGGCGTATGGATTTCATCTGGATACGGCATATAGATCTTTCCTTCATGGATGCTATAGTGAAGTTAGGGCATGGATACGCCGTATCTTCCATGATAGATATGGCGTATAGGTCGTCACAATAGTAGATTTCATGATTTCTTCGTTTAAGCTCCAAAATGCTTGCCTTTTGATTAACTTTCACTCTTTGCTTGATAATTTCTGCAAATCATAGATATAAGCGATTAACTACTAATTCATGCATAAATAATGTAAAATGAGCAATATAGCTGGGATAAATGATGCTATAAAATAGACGTTATTTGATGTCATCACTAACACTAACATGCAGTGTACACGATCAATTGTAGGTTCGTTGGTATGTAGGGTGTCGATCAATAAGAGCGAGAGTTAACACTTAAATCTAATAGTATTTTAGTTATCTATGTTAGTCCTAATTTATCCTAGTTAATTCTACTTAAACCTAAACTAACGCAAAGGGGGGGGGGGTCAGCTTGAGAGACTGGCATGAGTTTTGGTTTAATCTAAGCTAAATGAGACAATGGACACACACAAGCAGATAAACAAACGATAAAGAGGCGGTTAAGCACTTATGAAAGGAAAACGTATTAGCCAGTTTAATTAAATAAGAAGTATGAATTGTTTATTCGTGTAATGATTGTACTACTTCGTTGGTGTTATATCATTTCTAACCTAGGTGGTACTTCTTCCTAAACTCGAGGTTTGTATTATAGTTAATCCTATCACAATTAAACTAAACCCGCATAAAACATACACCATTGATTATAATCTATCTAGGAGACAACATTGGTGAATATTGAAATCTAGCTCATCGAGGCTTTACCCACTTATGTATATGCTGGTAGTCCACGGTTCAACTGTTTATCCAAGGAAACATAATGTTATTTGTAATCCTAAGTCACAACTTAGTCTACCACTCACTCAACCAAGGCAAAGATAGGGGCATAAATTTGTATTCCTATTATTCCAGAGTCACATCAATAACTTGTATGTAATATTTATCCTAGAATCTAGTCTATGCCACACATAACAATTAAGTTACATTGCTTTATTTGTAATCCTAGATCCAATTGAATGATAAATAAACATAATCGAAACATAAGCAGATATGAAGTGATAAACGTAATCAACATGCAACGAATAAATAAATAATCTATATAAACAAATCAAAACATCAAATTATCATAAACATGGATAATACCTAAAGGTATTAGCCCATAGTCATTATAACAATACACATAATTATAGACGAACGATTAAAGTAAACGAAACATTATGCTAACCGAATGCTTATAGCGGAGTATAGAGATTATAAGAGTTTTCCTATCGACTTGAGGCACTTGCTGGACCTTCTCGGCTTCTAAAATCGTCTGTAGATCGTACTTGGTGGTCTTTGCATATTGAAAACCTAATTTTAGGTTTTCTATTTATAGGCTCTGGAAACTTATTGATACGCTGTATTGGAAAGGTCCAATACGGTGTATTAGGGTAACTTGGCGTGGGCTCTACGATTATTATATTTTAGAATATTCATTAACCGTCATTGAAAACGGCGTATAGGGTCTTCTGGATACGGCGTATAAGATCTTCTCGTCATGGATGCTTCTTGTGATGTTAGGGCACGGATACACCGTATTGCGTGGAATGAATACGGTGTATTAATAGTAAAACTAGTTTGTTTTTTATGTTGACCAAAGTATTATATATGGCGTATCACTGATGTGGATACGGCATATTCTTCAAAGTCAGGCAATGGTCTTTAATTTGTCAAAGTCTTAGGATACAGCGTATTTCTCTAGAATGATACGGCGTATTGGTTGTCAGAATCAGTAGACTTTCTTGAACTCTCTGTCAATGCTCCAAAACACGTGCTTTTTACTAACTTTTATCATTTGCTCGATAATTACTGCAATTCATAGAAATAAGCGATTAAGTATCAATTCATATATAAATTAATGTAAAACGAGCAATATAGCTAGGATAAATGATGGTAATAAATAGACGTTATTTGATCTCATCAACTTTACGCTTAGTAAGTTATAGGCAGGGGCGGAGCCAAGTTAAGAGTACTGGGGGGATTTGCCCACAACAAAACTCTCGTAGACACACAAAATCATGTAGAAAATATAATCAATTTGGTAGAAAAAAGTGCGGTGCCCTCAACTTGATAATCATTGTGCCCTCATCATTCTCTGAGATTTAACAATCCGAGTCTTAACTAAGCTTTAAGATATAAAACCATTTTTTTCCGGTGGGTGTTGTTTTATGATCACATTTGTACGGGGAAATTTTTCGCTTTATTACATTCTATTATGTAACATTGTTACATAGCAAACTAAACAAGTTCACACAACCTACCTATGCTATTTATATCTATGTTTATATCATGTAAACCTCCTAATATGTCAAGTCAATATCTTAATATCATTTTTACCAAGTACATTAACCATTTAACGTACTTTTCAAGACATTACCTCAAAACAAGCATTAAACATTAACGTTTATATCAAAACCCTAATTATAAATAGTAATAGGCGAATAGCATATAGCAACACAATTTGAATGTAGGATCTAATATTTAAAGCATTCTTGTAACAAGTATCAATACACAAACATTTGAAATATAAACTCCCAAACCAAATCAATGTACAAGTCCTTAAAAGCTTAAAGTACAAGTCATTAAGCATAACATCTAAAATAGTCGTTTTACCTCCGTTTTCATTCTAGTTTCTTTACCACCACTTTTATACAAGCTACTACACTCAATGTACAACATGTAAACCCTAATTACTCTACTCCTAAGCTCTCATACACATTTTAAAAACCCTAAACCATAAAACAAAACCCTAAACCCTAATTTCACTTTAACCTTGAAACTAAACCCTAAAACCTAAAACTAAGCCCTAAACACTAATCTTAAACACTAAACCATAATCCTAACACTAATATTAAACTTTAATCTATCCTAAACCCTAGCCTTGACTCAAAGAAAAACCAAAAAACCCTAGCAAACCCATTACACCTTTAAACTAGTTCATAATTTTCAGAAATCTGATTCGTTGATAAAACATAGATCGGGAAAATCATAGGTTTATGGGTTATCTAAGTGAAAATACCAGGTTTGTAGCCCTATGTCGTGTGATCATTTTCTTCCGGTTGACTCAACCGATTCGACGACGATGAATTAGATTATAGCCCGAAATGGCAAATGGAACGCAGATTCTGGCACACCTGTAGTAAACGGCTATTGATCTCTAAATTTGTGTGATATAAACCCCTAATATGTAAAACTGAAAAGTTGTATACGGACTTACAATTAACTAACCATAGCTCACATGGTTAGAGCTTCATTCAGAGTTACGGTTTGTAAATGGCAAACCATTTTATAACCGAGACTGATGTTGGCTGCTCCAAAAACAGCCATGTAAAAATCACAATACCAAACACCCCTAAATACAGTCCTGACCCACCATGAATATCAATCACAGCCGCTCTCCCTAGCACCATCTATGACACGCCGCTTATAACTCCATAGTAGCTTTACAGTACCATCAAACACATTCCATTACCACCAAGAAGCTACATCATGCACCTTGTTGTTTCTTTCTAATCTAGCCGAACAACAAACAAACACCCCAAAATCCTTCCACACCATTGCATTCTAGCTCTCTAGCTCAACACTCAGTGCACAATAGCCTCATCTTGTCACCCTCCTAGCTGATCTAAGTCATAACTCTACAAGCTTGACACCTTTCATGGCTAAAACTTGGTCCCTAAGTGTTCAAGTACTATAAATAGCCATAACCCTTTCATTCTTCAATCTCACACCTTCAAACTCAAACATAAACCAACAATGGCGTCCCAAGGCTGATCAAGAGGAGTAAGAGAAGTCCCAAGAGCTGAAGTGAAGCAAAGAAACCAAGAAACGAAGCCCCGAAGGTCAAGTTCTAGGCGTACGAGTGTAATAAACCCCATTCGACCCATTCTTCAACCCGTAAGCTCAAATTCTCGTTCAATAAGCTAAATTTCTGTATTAGTACTCTTATAAGGTCTTAATAATCATGTATGAACTCTTGTTAAAATCCTTGAGCTTAAAAACCATGCGTTTTTATTTAAAAACCCTAAAACGACCCGTTTTGGATTTCTCAATTCACACGTGAATCGCTTTTTTCTAACACTTTTGCGAATCATACAGATTAACAACATCTTAAGTTTTTAGATTGATTCTAATAATGTATACCATGCAATATGCATTTAGAAGTCTTAAATAGACTTCAGCATGATATCTATTTGGACTATATTTTTGTAAATATTCTGTTACCATGACAAAGGGTATAAATAGGTAACTTGTTACTAAAACATATAACTATAGGGCTCGAAAATGTTCATTAATTTCAAAGTATAACTATACAGTACCTATTTTTGCCAAAGTTCAAAGTTAAAAGTTTAAATTGTATAAACATTATATATAAAGGGACTAGAACTTGTAAAAGTTTATAATTCTAGGTAATAATTTGCCGTTTTTTTCTTTATTTTAATGAATTTTGCAAACTTAATAAAATATTATATTTTTATATATAAATTATAAAAATATATATTAATATTATAAAACTTGATTTTATTAAAACCTAACACATTTGTCATCATTAATCACCGATCGTCGTATTATAAATCAATTACGTTACATATTTAACGTAACTTATCATCAACTAGCTTTTGAAGAAACTTAACATTTTATCGTACCACGTTAGTAGGGAGCTTCATGTGAGGGGTTTCATTTGAGTATACTTTTTGACGAGTTTGTTGGGTTTACGATTTAAAGTGCCCTGGCTCCTCAAACGTTTACTACATGACCTCTGAATTATGATGGCCTGAACAGTGATACGATAATTCCATAATATTTCAAACAAAGTGATATTACATTATGACATAAAACATATCCAATCAAACTAAGACTTGACATATTACCCAGGTTGCGTGACGAAGCCGTTACTTTCATTTCATATACTTTTGCCATCAATCAGATTTCACTGTACTATTAAGGTGAAGTTCATAGCCCCTTTTTCTACTTGCTTGTTTTATAAACTCTTTGGGGGAGATACATGCTCAATTTCTTTTATACTCAAGTACTTTAAACCGATATTGTGAGTTCATAGCCTCACTTTTAAATCTCTTAAATGCTTTATAAACCCGTGAGGGAGATACATGTTATAAACCATGAATACAAGTGTTTTTCCAATTATATGCTATCCTAATATATTATTGCCTAAGTACATGGAAGTATGTCTTCGGGTAATGACTCCCAGTATGTCTTCGGGTAATGACTCCCAGTGTGTCTTCTGGTAATGACTCCTAGTATATCTTCTGGTAAAGGCTTCTGGTTCTATTGAGTTAAATAGGTGATTCATGAGCTTAGGGCAATAATCCTGTTTTCCATAATAATACTGTTATCTATAATATTTGTACTCATTGCAATTATCACTATTATGGGTATACCATCGTAGCCCACTGATTTTGATGACTTGTATTCAAACTGTTTATCATAAACCTATGAATTTCACTCAACCATTGTGTTGACCTTTTTAGCATGTTTATCTCATGTAATTGAGCCGCAACTTATGCGTCACAGAGGATCGCAACGGACTTGAAAGGGCAAATTGTAATATCATATTCAAAACTTTAAGTTTTTTAGTTATAGATTTGGGACCTGTCTCCATTTGTAAAACTTTGATTTATTGAATGATAACTAAATTTTCCAAAAACGTCTCCTTGGGTCGTTTTCTATGATTATGTCTGTTTATCCATGAAGTAATACCCCAGATTAGCTTCCGCTACTATATGTCAAAAATAGGGGTGTTACAGATTGGTATCAGCGCCATGGTTATAGAGAACAAGGTTAAAACCTTAACTATAACTACTTTTTCCATCCAAGAAAGCCCTCCATGCCACTACAGTTTCCAAAATAATATGTGTAAGAAATTCCTAAGGCAGATAATACATAACTATTATACTATTATATAAATAACTTATGTTATTTCCACTGGGTTGTTATACAGTCATTCCCCCATCCTATTATTATCCTATCTGATTTCTGCTGTGAGGATACTTTTTCCTCTACACACTCTCCTGACTATATCCCGGCTTCACCAAACTATTTCCCAGCCTCACCGAGAAACACCTCTCCTAACTTTTCAGATGATTTAACTAAGGATCTTTTAACCTCATTAGCCCTCTCACCTTTTTATGATGACTAGTTTAAGTTAAACACGTAAACCACAATAAACACATCCTACGGGGGGGGGGGGGCTAAGGCGACAAAACACAGGTTTGGAAAGTACCTTGTTATGGAAGGACGAGTGTAGGTCGCCTATTTTATATGGGCTGAGATCCGGAGAAAGTAGTTTGATTGGACCTGAATTGGTTTAAGAAATGACTGATAAAGTTGTGTTGATAAAGGAGACCAAAGCAGCGAAGATCATCAAAAAGCAGTGCTGATAATAGACGCAAACCCTTGGAATTCGAATAGAGATCGAGTGATGTTAAAGTATCACTTGGACAGGTTAATTCGTTTTTGGGAAAAAGGGAAAGTTATCACCGAGATACGTAGGACCGTTTGAGATTCTTAAAAGGATCGGTCCTATAGCTTATCGATTAAGGTTGCCTGAGGAATTGAGTGGGGGGAAAACAAAAAAAAATGAACAACGGTTTCATTGTCAAATCTAAAGAAATGTTTGGCGAAGGCTAGTTTGCATGTGTCATTAGGTGAGATTAAGGTTGACAAAACTCTTCGTTTTGTTGAGGAACCTGTGGAGATAATGGATCGTGAAGTTAAGAGTTTAAAGCGTAGTAAGATAGCGTTAGTAAAGGTTCGTTGGAATTCTAAGCGTGGTCCTGAGTTTACTTGGGAACGCGAGGATTATATGAAGTCTAAGTACCCTCAGTTGTTTGTTGATCGAGCTGATGAATCGGCTAGTTAAATCTCAGGACGAGATTTCCTAAAGGAGGGGATACTGTGATAACCATGGCTTGAGCAGGTTAGTCAAACCGTTAGTGTTGACTTAGGTGCCTGTTGCAATGTATGATTTTATGGATTTTACATTTTTATGTGGGTTTATTATTATTTTTTTTGAGGTATTGGTAATCAATCTATTAAGTGTGATCATCTCAATGAGATTGGATTGGTGGTAAAATTGGTTAAGTTCATTTCGTTCACTTTTGAGTGACAAGGAAATGATTATTGAGATTCGAGCGTTTTTGGGTTAATTGTGTAAGTATTTTTACGTATATGTATTTTTGTGTTAGTAGTCTAAGATAGGTTTAGATTTTTAATGGTAAGTTAAGAAAATATAAAATTTCTATTTTAGGAAAGTTAGGTTGAAAATGAAAAGTTAAAAGTTATTTTTAAAAGTCTAGTGAATTTCGTTTAAGCAAAAAGGTATAGTCAAATTTGTTAAGGTTTTTATAAAAATTTAAGGAAATACATGTAATTGTATAATTAATAAAAAAAAGAAAAAAAAGAAAAGGGCCTATCCGGCCGAATAGTAGAAAAAAAAGAGTTGTATTAGAAATCGAATTCTAAATAGGCTTTATCTAGGATCTCTTAGGAGGCTTATAAATACAAAACTAATCCCTAACCCTCCCCTCATTTGTTCGGCCGATTTTTACAAGAGAAGAAGAAGAAAAAATTTTAGGGTTCTTGGTTAAGGTATTTTCTAATCTTTGTTTAATTCTAGTTATTTAATTTTCAATTCTTGTAATCTAAGCTTGATGGATTAGGGTTTATAAATTAGGGCTTTTATTTTCTAAGTATTTATAATTTATAAATGATTGGTTAATCTCATTAGTTTTAATTGGTTATGAGATTGACCTTGCTTAGGGGTTATAGATAGGCCCAGAATAGTTGTTTAATTCACTGTAGAATTTTAGGCAGTTTTGTAACGAGCATAACTCATTCATAAAAATTCAAATAAACAATTTACAACATACTGGAGATAACCTCAGAGAGTCTACTTTCCATAAAAGTTGGCCTCGTGAGTTTTTATAGTCGGAAAGTGGGTCAAAATGTCGTTACAAAATCAGTGTGTAAAACAATAGCAAATTTCAATTTTGGTTTTGATTTTTCTAAAAATACTTAGGCATCTAGTTAGAGACTAAAAATCACGTTGAAGTTAGTTTATATATTGTGTGTGACGCTTGAATTTTTGCTAAGTATGAAAGAAGGTTTAAAGTGGTCAGCTAGTGCCTTTAGGAGGTCAGATTCTAGGTGAACTTTGGACACTTTTGATTAATGAATTTCTAAAGGGTATTTGTAAAAGGGTAATGGCTTTGGGAGATCCATGAGAGGTTCATAGGACATATATGTAGCATGGTGAATTTTTGTTTAAATTGTGGAAGTGTTTTTGTGGAGTACGAGGAACGGAAAAATTGTGAGAAATCCCATTTAAGTCACAATAATTTCCGAATTGTACTTCGTTATCAAATTCCCGACCATGATCCGTTCTAATTGATACTATGGAACATCTTAATTTATTTTGAATTATTTTACTAAATATTTTGAATTCTTCAAAAGCCTCGGTTTTATTCCTAAAAATCTAGTCCATGTATATCGAGAATAGTCATCTATAATTACTAAAGTGTATCGATTTCCCTCATAGCTTTGTATGGCGGATGGTCCAAATAAGTCCATGTGCAACAATTCTAAGCATCTAGTTATTGATACCATATTTTTGGCTTTGTGACTAGCATGAGCTTGTTTTCTAATTATGCAGGCATCATAAAAATGTCGGTCAAATTTATGCTTAGGTAGATTTCTAACCAATTCCTTAGATGCTAAAGATTGAATTAATTACATGTTTGCGTGACCTAATCTCCTATGCCATAAGGTAGAGTTTTCATCTAATGTTGTAAGACATATTTTATCTTCTGGTTTATTTCCTATTTTCATCACATATAAACCCCTTTTTCTAATTCCTCTACCTATGACCTTTTCGTCTTTGATTTTTTCGCTATCGTATTCGGTAAATATTACTTTGCACTTATTATCACATATTTGACCAATACTAAGCAAGTTGAATTTTAGATTATCTACATGTTCAACATTTTCAATAATTAGGGAGTCATGAGAAATCGTACCTTTGCCTATGATGTTACCACCCACATTACTTCCAAAGATAACGTTACCTCCGTTGTATGCTTGGTATGTAGAAGATAGCCTCCAGTTCCCCGTCATGTGTTTTGAGCATCCACTATCTTTAATCCATTCATCGGGCTCCAAATTAATTCCTAAGCATATCTCATTAGACGTTTGAGCTACAAGACAAGTTTCATCTTTATTCTTTTCTTCCTTATATTCGCCACTATCACTCCTTGCTCCTCCAATGAAATCTCTTTGATTGTTGTTTCTTGACGACTTTGGACATTCTCGGATGAGATGATTTGAATCTCCACATCTAAAGCATTTTCTTTCACTTTTACCATTTTGGTCATCTCTACTTCTTTGCAATGACTTTCTTTCATCTCGTGGTTGTCTTACAAATCTTCTTTGTCTTTTGAAGAATTTCTTGAATTCTTTTACGGCCATGGCGTATTCTTCGTCTTCACTTTTGCAATTCGAGCTATCATCATCACTAGATTCCTTTTTAGCCTTCAACGCAAGAGATCTACTTTGTTCTCTTTTGTCTTTGACTATTTCAGAATCTTTCTTAATTATTACTTCATAAACTTTCAAGTTTCCAATAAGTTCGTCAAGTGATAATGATGTCAAATCTTTCGACACTTCAATAGCCGTAACCTTTGCGCGCCATTTAAGATGAGGTGCCCCAAGAAATTTTCTAACATAGTTCTTGCTAGAAAAACCTTCATCAAGTGTTTTTAGACTAGTAATAATAGTGTTAAATCTAGCAAAAGCATTATCTATCGATTCTTCTTCCGGAATCGTAAATTGTTCATATTGTTGAACAAGAAGATCTATTTTGTTATCTTTGACTTGGCTATTACCTATGTGAGGGATTAAAAAAGTATCCCAAATTTCGTTTGCGATTTTGCACATAAAAATTCTTTCATATTCTTTACGTGGCAAAGCATTATAAATGACCATTTTAGCTTCATTATTTTTAGCAAGTTTTTTTTAAGATCATCGTTTTGTTTATCAAATGGTAAAATTTCATCATTTTTAGTTTTGGGATTATTTTGAATAGGAGGAAAATCACCATAGGTAATAACATGTCAAAGACTAGATCTTTTGATTTCACATAAGTTTTGAATCTATTTTTCCAATAAATAAATCCATCACTTTCAAATAGTGGTGGTCTTTGCATAGATTGCCCTTCTAAATATTTTTCTGATTTCATAGATCGATTCAAGTTTTAAAATACAATTTATTTTAAAAATCTTGTTTGACGTGGCTCTGATACTAATTGTGGAAAACTAGAAGGGGGAGGGGGTTGAATAGTTTTACCGCTTTTTAATTTAGTGAATAGTTTGTTTATAAAAACTTAGATTTGACTTAATATGAATTCACAATGTGCATAATATGAACAATTTAACTAAACAAATAAGTAATAGCAATATACGAAATAAATATACAAGACAAGAGATGAGAGATATATAGTGGTTCGGTAACGAAGCACCTCTTCGCCCTTCTCCACTCCCCGAGCACCTAACTCGAGAGTTTTCTTCACTATGTCAACAAACTCCCTTATGGCGGAGAAAACCGTACACAACGTTGCTTACACCGATTTACGACACAAAGCTAAATGTCGAGTTCTAATCTTAGCTAGAACCAATCTATCACAACACAACTTCACGACTTGTTCACGACTTCACAACTTCACGACTTCTTCACAACTTCAAGACTTCTTCACAACTTTGTGGCTTCACTATACCACACTACTTATATCATAATTATCTAACACTACTTGGTAAGATCACCACGATCTAACTATACTTATAAAGATCACCAAGATCTAGCAACTACACAACTATACAAGATTTACAAAAGATTTACAAGTTATGATATGAATGCAATAAGATTGCAACAACACACAAAGGTGTAATACTTCTTCACTTGATGATAGAAGTATTCTTCTCTTGCACTTGAGGAATTAAGCTTGGATCACTTGGAAACAAAGCTTTATGATTAAATGATCAAAGGATTTTTAGAGAGGATATGTGGGCTGTTTTGGGCAGAAAGAATGAGTGCAAAAGGTGAGAAAATTATGGGGAAAAGTATTTATAGGACAAACTGGGGGAGCGTCTACCTAGGGGTGGTCCCCTTAAATAGGTGGGCGGTCCCCTTAATTTTAAGGGGGCCGGCCGTGTATTTAAGGGGGCCGCCTAAGACTAGGGCTTCCCCAGTTTGTCTTTTGTGTAGGGGGAATTTTCTGGAACTTTTCTAGCCGTTTTAGGTCCAAAAATTTGAATTTCAAAATGTTTATTTTGAATAAAACATTTCTTTTAATTGTAGAAAATGTTTTGTAATGTTTATAAAATGTTTACAACATTTTATAAAAGTGTGAGGTTGAATAAAAATTTCCTTTGATCATAAAATGCATTAAGCATTTATTTATCATACCTTTAATGTGATGTATTTTGTTGGAAATGGTGATTTTACTACTAATTACTTATTTACGTTTAATTTTACGTTGAACGTTTTTATATTTTGTGATTCTCAAAATGTAAATATGCGAAAAAATATTAGTAATGTTTTTAGGTATTATATTTTTATCAACAAGGTGGTTTAACCCATGAATAGTGTGAAATGCCGAAAACGAGTCCCGACACGTCCGATAATGTTCAAAATGAATTTTGGGGAGTTTCAAATGGAAATATGTCGTGTAAATACTCTATGTTATTGGAAAAGTATTTTTAAGATGAATAAAAATGCTAAGTAACTTCGGAAAATATATTTCGATCACGGTTTTTGAGTATTAAGTGAACCCAACAAAAAAGAAGGCAATCCCGACCCCTAGGATACCCTAGCCGCGGGTTCTAGACAAGGGGGAGACAAGATGGATTTTATTTAGGAACAATGGTCCATCCCTAGTACAAGTATTCTTGTCTTGGTCCTAAAACACACACAATTCATGTTTTACTTTCAAAAATCAAAAAAATCTCTTTCTCTCTTTCTTTCTCTTGTTTGTCCGACCTAGAGCACACACACACACACACTTTATTTTTCAATCTTGGATCAAAAACATGAGAGTTTGGGTACTTCCGGGTTGATTCTAGTGCACAGGTTAACATTTAAACAATGTTTGGGTTGTTTGGTTCGTGTTGATCTTGTTCAAAAGTGACGATTTTTGTAAGTCATATTATTTCAAATATTTCCGTACTTTTGAATACCTTATGATGCATAGATGTTAGTTGTACAAGTTGATCGTCGTAAAAATCAAAAACAAAGAAATATAAAGGTTGTTTGGTCTCGGTTTAGGTTCGAAAATGGAAGAAGGGAAAAAGGAGTTTTGTTAGTTTTAATATTGTGGTCGTGATGGTTGAAAAACATTTGTTGCTAATTAGCTTATTTTGAATAATAGCTTATTTAGCTTATTTATAAGCCATTTTCGGTTTATTTTGGGCTTAAGGTGGTTCGAAAACCACAAGGTTGTTAGTAGAAGTATTTTTGGTTATTACGCTAGTATGTCATCTTTTTGTGGACTATTTTTATAGTTATGTGATACCAAATACGATACGTACCTTACTAACTTATTTTTAGAGCTTAATAAATTAGTTTTAGAGCTATTGGGCTCTCGAGCGTAGCATATGAGGGCTTATTTGGTCCGAGTTACTTTGTTATTATTGTGTTGGCTTATATTTACTAATAGGCTTTGGTATTGGGCCTAAAGTATATATTATACGTATGAATATCTCAATGGATCCTTATTGGGCCTTAAAGCCCAATAAGCGTAAACTAGTCATTTTAAGATATCTGACGGGCTTTTGAAAAGCGAAACATGTTTATGAAATTATTTTGAAAGTCGTTTGGGAAATACGTTTTGGTAACATTTGTGAATATAATTTATGCATTTTTTTTTTTTTTTCGTGGAAAATGGTGAATAGTGGAGAATTTGTGTTTGGAAAATTAAGGTTTTAAAACCTTGGCAAAACGTTGTATAAACGTAGGGTATGCAAAATTTCGTAAAAAGTCTATGCTTGTAATTTTTACTCAAAACGCGATTTTTTATAAAATATTATTATTTTAATAAGTCGACTAAAAGACGAAAAATGTATTTTTATGAAACTTTTCTAAATCGTTTAGTATAATTAAACGCTTCGTTTCTTATAACTTGAATGATGAATTAATGGTAACTAAGTGTACCGAATGGAAGTATTGAGATATATATGTAAGTATTTATTATCTTATACTACTTATCTATTATATTAGCAAAGTATAAGTGTAAATATACTATACTATGGTATGAGTTGAAATATGATATTTTTGGAGTTAAGTTGTCAACCATCACACCACTGAAAACGTTAAGAATAACCTTACAACGCGCATCTGATCACTATGCATCAAACCTGAAAACTGTTTTGGAAATGAGTGTCTAATTGGAACATTAATTAGACTAGGTCGTGTTCGGACGTCGTTGCATTTGCTTGTGTGATATTGAGTTGGCTGGTTGAGACCTTTGCTTGAGGTGAGTTCTCGTAGCCCTACTTTTTAAATCTTTTTCGTTGGGGGAAAATGATACTCAAATGTGTTTTGAACTATTTTCTGAACTGTGCGAAATGTGGTTTTGTTTTTGGGACAATTTATGTGCTTATGACTGCTATGTGAATGATATGTGTTGGTACGGTATGTTGTGTGGAACTTCGCCCTATATATAGCTCTAGCTGGTAGGCTTTAGGTGCGGTAAGACATTCACGCTGGTGATAAGACTAGCGGGGATGCTAGGTCGTGGTACATGATTAACAGGGATGCTAAGTCATGGGTTTGTAATTGTTTTCATATATTCACTGTCATAGCACAATTGTCCAACGTTTGAGATATGGCACGTGCGACTTGGTTTCTTCAAACCTACGAGCTCACCAACATTATTGTTAAGGTTTTTAAGTATCATTTTCAGGTGAAGAGACTGATCGTTAAGGTTGAGATATGTGATAGCAGACTTTAAGTATATCTTGTATGGATCATGTTTAAGAAGTCTTGCTTTTGAAGTATGTTATGGATTTATTTTTCTTAAGGATTAATGTTTAAGATTTGTATGGACCCCTGCATGGGCAAGTGGATTTGTAAGCGACTATTTGTTGTGTTCTTCGATGGGACATCACTCAAGGTTATTGAGGTTGATGGTCATTATGACACTTTTATTTATGCATTTTAGATTTCTCTATTTTGTATCTTGTGTTGTGATTGATCATTCTGTTGCATACCTGTGTTTCCGCCTATGACGGGGTGTGATAGATTGGTAATCAGAGCCAAGGTTATAGAGAACTAGGTGGTTTGGCCTAGACTATAACCTAGGAACCTTCATATAGTTGCATTATAGGATCTATGTGTGCGGTGTTTCGCTTATACTTGCTTCTATGGTTATATAGTATATCATATTAGAAAAGTCAATCATTGAAATGTGTGAGCCTAATATTGGGTACGACTGAGAAAGGATACGAGTATAAATACGGTGGCCAACGTAGTTATAAACGTATCATGACTCACGCGTATTTAGTAATATCGTTCACACAAATCGGTGTTGACACCTTAGGACCGTATGATGCGTATTATGGTATATTAAGTTATACTTTATATATATATATATATATATATATATATATATATATATGGTAACCTTCCCACCTACCTAATGTTGCCAATGTTCTCCCTCGTGTGGATAATGCCGCCAGGGGTGATGACCCGAAGTGTTGGTCGGCCTGCTGCCACACCACAAGGTAAGGGAACAGGTGGACGAGTTTGTAGAGAAGGTAGAAGAGTGAAAGGGCCTAGGAGGAGAAAAGTTAAACCAACTGGTGAACATAAGGGTCAAGGAAATAACCAAGGTGTTGAAGTTAATGAGGGTGTGGATAGAGTCCCCGACTTCTCCACGATCATTTCCCAGCAATTACAAAACCTTTTACCCACCACGTTAGCTCAGGTAGGCAACCAAGGTAGCAAACAGGGAGATAATAGGAACCAAAGCGGCACTGTCGTCAATGACAACATCTAGGGTGATGTTAGGAATGTCATTGTGAGCAATGGTAGAAGGGGTTGTACTTATAAGGAGTTCTTAGCTTGTAACCCTAAGGAGTATGATGGGAATGGAGGTGTTGTAGTTTATACCCGTTGGATTGAAAAGATGAAGTCAGTTCAGGATATGAGTGGTTGTGGGGATAACCAAAAAGTGAAGTACATTGCTGGTTCTTTTGTTGGTAAGGCTTTAACATGGTGAGATTCTCAGATTCGCACATTAGGTCGAGAGGTGGCTGTAGGTATGTCATGGGATAACTTTAAGGTATTGATGAGGGAAGAGTTTTGTCCTAGTAATAAGATGCAGAAGTTGGAAACTGAGTTATAGAATCACACCATGGTCGGGACTGGCCATGCTGCGTATACTGATAGGTTCCATGAGTTGGCTAGGTTAGTTCCTCACTTAGTTACCCCTGAGAACAAAAGGATTGAGAGGTACGTCTATGGCCTTTCTCCACAGATTCGAGGAATGGTGGCGGCACCAGAGCCAACGACTATTTAAAAGGTTGTGCAGATTGCTGGCACACAGACTGATAAAGCCAGTAAGAATGGATCAATAAAAAAGAACCCTGAGAAGAGAGGAAATGGGGGAGAACCTAGTAAGGATAGGAATGGGAGGGACGATAACAAGAGAACTAGGACTGGGAATGCTTATGCCGCAACCCTATTTGACTCTGGTGCCGACTATAGTTTTGTATCCGCTACTTTTATACTCACAAAAAAAAAATCCATTTTTAAATTTAACTCTGTTAGGCATAGAACCAGCAATTTAGGGTTAGTTTGAGATTGAGTAGTAGCGGGCAACTAGTAAAAATTAATAAGGTCATTAAGGGATGTAAACTAGAAATAAAAGGTCATATGTTTGATATAAATTTGATATCGTTTGGAAGTAGGAGTTTCGATGTGATCATAGGAATGGATTGGTTGTCCAACCATAATGCTGAGGTAATTTGTCACAAGAAGGTAGTTAGAATACCACTACCAGACGACAAAGTACTTAGAGTTCTAAGATAAAGACCGGAAGAGAAAATAAGACATCGAAGGAGTGATAAGACTAAGGAACAAAAGCAAAAAAAGATTGTGGTGGTTAGAGACTTTCCTAAGGTATTTCTGGATGACCTATCTGGATTATCCCTAGTCGGGAAATTGAATTTTGGATTGAGTTCGTCCCTGAAGCAATACCGATTACGAAATCTCCCTATCGATTGGCACCTTCTGAAATGGAGGAGTTGTCGGGTCAACTCAAGGAACTCCAGGACAAAGGTTTCATTCGACCAATCTCATCGCCTTGGGGAGTACCAGTATTGTTTGTGAAGAAAAAGGATGGTTCCTTTAGGATGTGTATTGATTATAGATAACTAAACAAGTTGACCATTAAGAATCATTATTCACTCCCTAGGATAGACGACATGTTTGATCAACTTTAAGGATTACAGTACTTCTCTAAGATAGATCTTAGGTCCGAATACCACCAGTTGATGGTGCATGAGGATGACATCCTAAAGACTGCGTTTAAAATTCGTTATTAACATTTTGAGTTCATAGTAATGCCCTTTGGTTTGACTAACGCACCAGCGGTATTCATGGATCTGATGAACCGAGTGTGTAGGCCATATCTAGATAAGTTTGGTATCCAAATCCATCAATTCATTTTGTTGCAGACTGCCCTCGTCACTTCCAATTGTGTGAACTCTTGGGAGAGGTGAATCATGGGGCCTGGTAGGGGTCTTATGCATGGTACCACTGCCCTGACTTGCTTCTAAGCCAATGTCAGTAGTGGCAGCCCCTCCAGCATCAACATCCACACTTGTGAATGCAGCCTCATCTGCTACATAGGTTTGAATAGGAGACTGAGACTAAGGAATCTCAGCTTCCTGTCTGTGTATATCCCTAAGTGGTGATGATTGAGGTGATTGATATGTTTGAGGTGATAAGGATGGTGAAGATGTTATTCTGGAAGGAGATGACTTAGGTGTCGTGATCATTATAGGAAATAGAGGAAAGTCTACCCCTGAATAACCCCTTGAAGCCCTTTTCATATTGCTAAACAAATTTTTGTTAAGGGTAGGAGTAGGATAAGTTCTGGTGTGAGGTTGAAGAAGTCTCTTTTGTTTGTTTAAACAGATTTGAAGAAATCTTGGATACATTAAAAACTTATGTGTGCTATCCAAATTCTTCACCATAGCATCAAAGATCATTTTTGAAAAATTGAAAGTCCTGTTTGTGGCCAAGCAAATTATAGCAGTTGCTATATTGCTACTAAATTGCTCCCAAGCTGTTGTCTTTGGACTTAAACAGTGAAGGATTGTATGAATGAAAAACCTCCACTGAGGAGAAAAGTGTCCCTTTTGAAAAGTAAGTCTAGCAGAATCAGACACATACCCCATAAGAGCAAGTTGCTCAAAAATCTCTGTATTTGGTAAAGAAGTAATACCATCAGAGTCTTCCAACTTGAGGTGTCTTCTTAGAGATGCTTCAGTGATAGTCTTGACTTGTCCATCAATGCTAGCAGTTATTTCCACTTCTCCATCATCAGTTGTTCTAGCAGTAGTTGTTCCCCAAAACTGTTGGATTAAGGAAATATATATCTTGGGATTCTCAATAAGGGCATACTTGATATGACTAGCATTTAGAAAATCCACAATTTGATGAAAGGCTTCACTTCCCTCTGGCTTCTGTAAGTAGGCCACCATGTTGTGTTTGTCGCAAAACTCCAAATTTGCCATTTGATGAGAGAAAAATACGAGTAAAGTTCTGGGTTAGGCTCGTTTATGAGAGAATGTAAGGTTGACAAACTTAATTGAGATAATATAGAGAGCACGTAGGGTTGTGATTTGACCGACTGAAAGAATTTTGTTCTTATCTTGAAGAAATCTTATGAATTTATAGAAAGATCATGAATTCTCCAATTAGTCAAACCCTATAGGCTATAAACAAGGCAGTTGGCGGAAATATCTCAACGGCTAGAATTAGTGAAGGAAATTCTGTTATGGCTCAAACAGTACTAACGGTCATCCAGCAGTACTAATTTTAGCCTAACAGTACTAACTTTAAGCCCAGCAGTACTAAAACATGTTCATCAGTACTAAGTAATGCCCAGCAGTACTAAGTAATGCCCAACAGTACTAACTTTGAGATAACAGTTTTAACCTCAATTTCATCCAAAAATCATTTCCATCACCAAATCTTGGCACTCACAATCTCTCTTTCTATTTTTATGCTCACATTATCTCTTAATTCTTTTTGCTCACCAATTCACTCTTTCTGTTTTTATCACACAACTCTCTATCTGTTTTTCATCTCACTATATCTCTCTTTTCTTTTTCTCACCAATTCAGACAGTTTTGTACAATGTGCCATCAATTCCATAAGTTTCATACTGTCCTCCCCACTTCCAAGTGTGTTAACTCTTGAGAGAGGTGGATCATTGGACTGTTTAGATGTAGTCTCAAACCTAGTTTGAGCATCTACACCCCCCAATATGGTATCTTGGCACCTGGGACCACTACCTGAACCAGTTCCCTAAGGACTTGGCTCATTAAGTGTTGCCATGGATTGGGTCCTATTGATGTTACCACTGTCCTGCTCTACTTCTAAGCTAGAAGCAGTAGTGGCAGCCCTTTCCATTCTGTCACCCAACTCCTTATGGACAGCCTCATCACCAACCTTTATAGGGGGACCACTAGACTGAGGTATCTTGGTGTCCCGACCTCTTTTGACATGCCTAGATGTTTTTGATTCTTTTTAACACACTTTTGATATTACATGTCCTTCCATCCATGCTTGACATAAGTAGCCTCCCCTCAAACAATACTTCAGAGGTGAAGCATTCAACTTCAGGCACTCAATTTGCTTATCCTGCAGGTGTTAGTCCATAGCCAAAAATACATAGTCTAAAGTATTTTCCTCTTAACAGTATTAAGTATGACTAACAGTTTTAACAAGCAGTTTTAAGTATAACTAGCAGTACTAATTATACTTAGCAGTACTAATTAACAAGACTAACAGTACTAATTCTTTACAAAGACATAAAGAGATGTAGACATTAAGGATTAAGCATTCCAATACTTGAGACCAAGTGTCTGGAAACCTTCCAGCATCACAAACCTTTTGTAAACAAGAGCTGCACATTATGGTAGTATTGAATTTTAACCATTTGTATTAAACTTTTTAGCATTGCGATCTCTTATAAATGATGCTATCTCTATATGTTTTGTTTTAGAATGTTGAACATGATTTTCAATAATGCAAATAGTACTGTTATTGTCAATATTAATGACAGTATTCATGAAATTATACCCATAATCCAGCAATTGGTTTTGAATCCAGAGTACTTGTCCACATCAACTAGCAGCAGCCACATATTTAGCTTTAGTTATAGAGGTGACAACCACAGTTTGCTTCTTACACTGCCATGATATCAACCTATTTCCCAAAAACTAACAACCTCTAGTTGTAGACTTCCTATCTTGAGTTGCTCCAGCATAGTCACTATCAGTATAAGCAACTAGTTCAAATGGAGAATCCCTAGAATACCAAAGGCCTAATGTTGGGTTGCCTTTCAAATATCTAAAAATTCTCTTTATTGCTAAGAGATGGGATGTCTTTGATGTAACTTGAAATCTAGCACATGCACATACTACAAACATAATATTTGGCCTAGACGCTGTAAGATACATCAAAGACCCAATCATAGATCTATAGAGATGTACATCAACATCATCAGCATCTCCATCTTTGACTAAAGGCTTTTCTAAATCAACTGGAGTAGAAGCAGACTTCACATCAGTGTAGTTGAATTTCTTCAAAATCCCAGCTACATATTTATCCTAACTGATAAATATTCCATCTTCCTTTTGTGTTACTTGTAATCCTAAGGAGAAAGTAATTTCTCCCATATAGAACTCATCTGAAACTTATCCTTCATAAGCTTCTCGAATGCAGTACACAGCTCCTTGTTTGTAGAGCCAAAGATAATGTCCATCAAACCTAGACCTGAAACATGAAAAATACCTCCTTTTGCTTTTTGGGGGATAAATAATGTCTGATATCTCCTTCCCTCTTTTAAACCCATTGCCCAAACAGATAGTTAGCCAAGGTTTCATACCATGCTCTTGGTGCTTGATGCAACCCATAAAGTGCCTTGACACCCCCCCCCACCCCCCATTGTAAACTTGTCTGGATAGTCTGGATCTTTAAATCTGGTGTTCGTTACTGTTGAGTAACATAAACCTCTTCCTCAATACGTTTCATATTAAGAATGCCACTCTTCACATTATTTGATATACCAGAAAACCATTAAAAGAAGCATAGACTAAAAACAGTTTTATTGCCTAATTCTTGCCACAGGAGCACCAAAAAATTATTCATAGTCTCTACCTTCTTCTTGGCTATGACCCTGTACACCAAACCTTGATTTATTCCCTAATCATAATCCCTTTGTGTTGTGTGTGTGTATAAATTTTTATTTGTGTGTTATTACATATATAAATTATTATGTGTTTTTTTATAAGGATTTTTTTTGTGTTGTGTAAGACCTATTTTGTTCTAATGGCCCTTTTCCTATTAGGAAAATCCACAAGTTTCCAAACCTGTTGGAGCTTGAATTGCAGTAGTTCTTCCTGCATTGCTTCTACCCAAGATGAATCAGATAGAGCTTTAGCAATGCTTGTGGGTTCAATCTGTGATAAGAAACAAGCATATAAACAAGTATTCAGGGTATCATGTGTTTTCTGTTCATATACAGCACTGAGAAACCCTTGTTCAGAAGTAGATTTTGTCATTCTTCTTGTCTGAATAGAGGACTTCACATCTCCAATCACATTTTTAATTGGGTGATCTTTATGGATTCTTGTATTGGGAGTGGTTGGAACTGTATAGGAATTAGTGATGTTCCCCAAATCAACTTCTGGTTCATCTTCATCACTGAAGAACTCAACATGAGTGGTCTCAAGTGTATGACTAGCTCCTAATTTGAACATGTCTTTAGGGCTATCTAGTTCATATGAACTAGCAGTATTCACTGATGGATCAACAATATTAAGTTTAAAACGACCAGTATTAACTTCAGGACTGGCAGTATTAACATGTTGTCCAGCAGCATTAACTTCCTTAGGACTGCTATCATCTTCAGACTTATCTTTTCAATCATCTCATTATGTGCAGGGCGGGGGGTTGAGGGGGGTGCGTGGGTTATGGGGTGGGGGGGAGTGGTGGATGGCGGGGGGAGGGTGTGGATTGTGGGATGGACCTCTTCAACCTGTTTTTGATCATCAGCAGCAGATTTTGGTTCACCATTACCAACATCCTTAGAAGGTGAATCAAAGTATATAGCATCTTTCCAAATTGGCATCACAATGCAATCTTGAGTGATTTCTTCTTTCTGATTAGATGTACCTGCATTAAGTTCTTCTTGTGTTCTTGCATATTCATTTGAGATTGTACCTGTAGCTACTGGTACATAATTCATAGATTGGGTTAGAGAATTAATATCAAACAGCCACTTTGGACCATTTCCTTCTATCATAGGTATTCTCTAAAAACCCAATATGCATGTTTTCTTCTTACCCTCCTTAGTTCTTGTGTTGTAATACCCTAAAATCTTTACTACCTAAAAAGAATATCCAAAAAGAAAACCTTAATCACTTTTGTCATCAACTTGCCTAAATTTTACGTATTAAAAAATGGTACATGACATCCAAATGGTCTCTAAAGCTTAGTGCTGAATTTAAAACCTCTAAAAAGTTTCATAGGTGTCTTGTTATGATGGCTTGACTACTAAGACCCTATTTTTTGTACTAGCAAGCTAGTACTAACTGCTTTATGCAAAATTTGGTAGGGAATTGAGGAAGCTACATGGTTTTAGCAACCTCAATTAGTGTCCTATTCCTCCTCTCAGCCACACCATTTTGCTGAGGAGTCCTGGCTACATTATATTCCCTCTTAATACCTTTTTCTCTACAAAAATCATCCATAACTTTATTCTTAAATTCTGTTCCATTATCACTCCTAATTATTTTCACTTTCTTATCCACCAGGTTTTCTATTTCTTTGATAAAGTTCTTGAGAATCTCACTGGTTTCATCCTTAGTTGTTAAAAAGAAAACCCAAGTAAACCTATCAGTGACTACTAAGCAATACTTCTTATGAATTAAACTACTCACAAAGGTTGGACCAAACAAATCCATATGAAGCATAAACAAAGGCTTAGTAATTGGATTCAGAACTTTAGACTTACAAGAAGCTCTGTGTTGCTTCCCTTTAATACAAGCAACACAGGTTTGATCATTTTCAAAACGTTTTGTAGGCAAACCTCTTACAAGATTATCCTTAACAAGCTTATTTATGTTCTTAAATTTAATATGACCAAGTCTCCTATGCCAGAGCATTGATTCACTAGATGTAGTTTGCAACAGGCAAGTTACAAATCTCTTTAGGAACAATGTTTTCATTCTCAAAAACTGTACATGTTGTCCTTTCTAGGAATTTTAAGAAGTATCTGACTTTCATCAGGCAACTTAAAATTAGGAGATAAGACAAGACATTCAGTGTCAGTAAAAAGGACATAGTTCTTTTTGTCACACATCTGTGAGACACTAAAAAGGTTGAAATTTAACTCATTGACAAAGTATACATCTTCAAAATCAAGGCTATCAGTTTTAAGTGTTCCTTTACCAGAAATTCTACCACCATGTGCTCCTCCCCTAAATGTAACATAACCTCTATCAAATTCCTTGAAATCTAAGAGATAAGCTATGTTCCCAGTCATGTGCCTTGAGCATCCACTGTCAATAAATCATGTATCATCCTGTTGTGGCTTGCCCTGCACATAAAAATAAGGAAATTAGTTTCCTTTGGGGACCCAAGCCATTACTGACTTGGATCTGCCTCGTGCATCAATGTAGTTGTGTTTCTTTAAGGTGATTGATGCACTATCAAGTTTGGTAGGTCTCCAAACCTAACATGCTGAGGCCTTAACAACATTTGCCTGATTAACCCTAACAGCATTAACAACTGCTGAATGTGGCCTAGCAGTATTAACTGCTTTTGGCCTAGCAGTATTAACTACTTTTGCCTTGGCAGTATTATTTGTTTGGGTAAACCTTTTGTTAGATAATACTGTTTTTGATTGATAGGGCCTTCTTACAGTTGATTGTGCTAATTTTGAAAAACATGACATTGGTTTAGCACTAAAAACTATAGATTTGGGATGAGCAGTATTAACTGTCCTGGCAGTATTAAATGGTTTTAGGCCAGTTTTCATTAAAACTGCTCTTGGAACCATGTTCCTTTGAGCATTAGGGTGAGTCCTGTTGGTAGTATAGTTGTAGTTCACCCTGTTATAATTATTCCCATATACCATCCTTTCCCTTTGATGGTATTTACAATGAGCTTGAATATGATCAAAACTCCCACAAACAAAACATGCTTTATTATACATCACAAAATTATTACCTAGCTGTTGGGATTTAAAATTATTCTAATTTCTTTGATTCCCCCTTGGACTTTGTGATCTATACATCTCAGCATACCTAACTAACTTTTTAACTGGTTTTTCATGATTTTTAGATTGGACTGTAATTATATCTTTCTTCAACATGAAAAAAGTGTCTTTATCAACATTAAGTGAAGTGCTCAACAAAGTACTTGTTGTCTTCTGATTATTGTCTTTTACCAAAGAAAGTCATCAGAATTTTCCTTAGAATCATCTGGATTTTTTATTACAAAAAAATCAGATGATTCTAAGGAAAATTTGATCTGACTCTTTGGAAAAGAACAAGTATCAGAAGACACAAGTTGCTTTTGTTGAGTCTTCACTTAAATGAGTGATAAAGGAAAACTGTTTTTCTTTGTTGATTAGAAAGATAGAGTTCAGCCAATCTAATAAATCATGAAAAAACCCATGTTAAAAAGTTAGTTAGGTTTGCTGTGTTGTATAGTTCAACTAAGTCCAAGGGGGAATCAAGAAAATTAGAATAATTTTAAATCCCAACAGCTAGGTAATAATTTTGTGATTGTATAATAAAGCAATGTTTTGTTTGTTGGGAGTTTTGTTCTATTCAAAGCTCATTGTAATTACCATCAATGGGATAGGATAGTATAGGGAATAATTATACAGGGTGAACTACTAAACTATACTACCATACATTTGACTCACCCTAATGCTAAAAGAACATGGTTCCACGAGCAGTTTTAATGAAATCTGGCCTCAAAACCATTTGATACTGCCAGGGACAGTTAATACTGCTATCCTAAATCTATAGTTTTTTAGTGCTAAAATCCAATGATCATGTTTTTCAAAATTAGCACAATCAACTGTAAGAAGGCCCTATCAATCAAAAATAGCATTAACTAACAAAAGGTTTACCTAAAAAATAATACTGTCAAGGCAAAAGTAGTTAATACTGCTAGGCCAAAAGCAGTAAATACTGCTAGGCCACATTCAGCAGTTGTTAATGCTGTTAGGGTCAACCAGGAAAATGTTGTTAAGGCCTCAGCATGTTGGGTTTGGAGACCTACCAAACTTGATAGTGAATCAATCACCTTGAAGAAACACAACTACATTGATGCACAAGACAGATCCAAGTCAGTAATAGCTTGGGTCCCAAAGGAAACTAATTTCCTTATTTTTATGTGCAGGGCAAGCTACAACAAGATGTTACATGATTTATTGACAGTGGATGCTCAATGCACATGACTGGAAACATAGCTTATCTTTTAGATTTCAAGGAATTTGATAAAGGTTATGTTACATTTAGGGGAGGAGCACATGGTGGTAGAATTTATGGTAAAGGAACAATTAAAACTGGTAGTCTTGATTTTGAAGATGTATACTTTGTTAATGAGTTAAATTTCAACCTTTTTAGTGTCTCACAGATGTGTGACAAAAAGGTACTATGTCTTTTTATTGACTCTGATTGTCTTGTCTTATCTCCTAATTTAAAGTTGCCTGATGAAAGTCAGATACTTCTTAAAATTCCTAGAAAGGACAACATGTACAGTTTTGATATAAAGAACATTGTTCCTAAAGAGAGTTTAACTTGTCTTGTTGCAAAAGCTACATCAGATGAATCAATGCTCTAGCATAGGAGGCTTGGTCATATTAATTTTAAGAACTCTTAAATAACTTGTTAATGTAATCTTGAAGAGGTTTTGCTCTACAAAACGTTTGAAAATGATTCAAACCTGTGTTGCTGTTTAAAGGGAGCAACACAGAGCTTCTTGTAAGTTAAAGTTCTGAATCAATTACTAAAGCCTAGTTTATGCTTCATATGGATTTGGTTTGATTTGTCGTCCAACCTTTGTGAGTAGTTTAATTCATAAGAAGTATTGCTTAGTAGTCACTGATAGGTTTACTTGGGTTTTCTTTTTAACAACTAAGGATGAAACCAGTGAGATTCTCAAGAACTTTATCAAAGAAATAGAAAACCTGGAGGATAAGAAAGGATAATAATTAGGAGTGATAATGAACATAGAATTTAAGAATAAAGTTATGAGATGTTTTTTGTATATGGAAAAGGTTTTAAGAGGGAATATAATGTTGCCGGAACTCCTCAAGCAAATGGTTTTTGTGGCTGAGAGGAGGAATGGGACACTAATTGAGGCTGCTAGAACCATGTTAGCTGACTCTAAGTTACCTACCATATTTTGGGCTAAAGCAGTTAGTACTGCTTGCTATGTACAAAATAGGGTCTTAGTAGTCAAGCCTCATAACAAGACACCTTATGAACTTTTTAGAGGTTTTAAATCAGCTCTAAGCTTTATGAGACCATTTGGATGTCATGTTACCATTCTTAATACTTTAGAAAATTTAGGCAAGTTTGATGACAAAAGTGATGAAGGTTTCTTTGTTGGATATTCTTTTAGTAGTAAAGATTTTAGGGTATACAACACAAGAACTAGGAGGGTAGAAGAAAACTTGCATATTGGGTTTTTAGAGAATAGCCTATGATAGAAGGAAATGGTCCAAAGTGGCTGTTTGATATTAATTCTCTAACCCAATCTATGAATTATGTACCAGTAGCTGCAGGTACAATCTCAAATGAATATGCAAGAACACAAGAAGAACTTAATGCAGGTACATCTAATCAGAAAGAAGAAATCACTCAAGATTGCATTGTGATGCCAATTTGGAAAGATGCTATATACTTTGATTCACCTTCTAAGGATGTTGGTAATGGTGAACCAAAATCTGCTGATGATGATCAAAAACAGGTTGAAGATGGTCCACATAATGAGAGTGATGAAAAAGGTAAGTCTGAAGATGATAGCAGTCCTAAGGAAGTTAATGCTGCTAGACAACATTTTAATACTACCAGTCCTGAAGTTAATACTGGTCATTTTAAACTTAATATTGTTGATCCATCAGTGAATACTGCTAGTTCATATGAACTAGATAGCCCTAAAGACATGTTCAAATTAGGATCTAGTCATACACTTGAGACCACTCATGTTGAGTTCTTCAATGATAAAGATGGAACCTTAAGCAGTTGATTTGGGAAACATTACTAATTCCTATACGTTCCAAAACACATCACATACAAGAATCACATAAGATCACCAAAATAAAAATGTGATTGGAGATTGAAGTCCTCTTATTCAGCAAGAGAATGCAAAATTACTTCTGAACAAGGGTTTCTCAATGCTGTATATGACCGAAAACACATGATACCCTGAATACTTGTTTATTTGGCTTGTTTCTTATCACAGATTTGAACCCAACTAAAGCATTGATAAGCTCTATCTAATTCATCTTGGGTGGAAGCAATGCAGGAAGAACTTCTGCAATTCAAGCTCCAACAGGTTTGGAAACTTGTGGATTTGCCTAATGGAATGGGGCCATTGGAACAAAAATGGTGTCTTCAGAATAAGAAAGATTAAAAGGAGGGATTTTGATTAGGAATAAAATCAAGTTGGTTGTACAGTTGGTAATAGGACAAGAAGAAGGTATACTGGTGACTATGAATATGTTTTGCCTCCTGTGGCATGAATTGAGGGCAATAAGTTGTTTTTAGTCTTATGCTTCTTTATGGGTTTTCTGGTTATATCAAATAGACTGTGTAAAGAGTTGAATTTTATATGAAACCATTGAGGATAGGTTTATGTTACTCAACCAAGGATTTAAAGATCCTGCTTTCCAGACAAAGTTTTCAAGGTGCATGGTCAAGGCACTTTATGGGTTGCTCAAGGATCAAGAGTTGTATGAAACCTTGGTAACTATCTGTTGGCAATGGGTTTAAAAGAGGGATGATTAGATCAGACTAAAAACTTTTTTTTTTTTTATCAAAAAGATAAAGGAGGTTTTTTTCTTTGTTCAGGTCTATGTTGATGAACATTAATCTTATGCGTCTACAAACAAGAGCTGTAATGTACTGCATTCGAGAAGTTATGAAGGATAAGTTTACAGATGGTTATATATGGGGAGGAAATTACTTTCTCTTAGGATTACAAGTAACACAAAAAGGAAGATGGAATATTTATCAGTTATGGATAAATTATGTAGATGGGATTTTGAAGAAATTCACTACACTGATGTGACGTCTGCTTCTACTCCAGTTGTTTAGAAAAAGCTTTAGTCCAAAGATGGGAGATGCTGATGATGTTGAATGTACATCTCTATAGTATATGATTGGGTCTTTGATGTATCTTACATCGTCTAGGCCAGAATATTATGTTTGTGTATGTGCATGTGCCAGAGGATTCTAGTGTACATCAAAGCATCCCATCTATTAGCATCAAGATAATTTTTAGATATGTTGAAAGGCAATCCAACATTAGGCCTTTGGTATTTCTAAGGATTCTCCATTGATTAGTTGCTTATATCGATTAGTGACTATACTGGAGCACTCAAGATAGGAAGTCTACAACTGAAGGTTGTCAGTTTTTGGGAAATAGGTTGATATCATGGCAGTGTAAGAAGCAAACTATGGTTACCACCTCTATAACTAAAGCTAAATATGTGGCTGCTGCTAGTTGCTGTGGACAAGTACTCTGGATTCAAAATCAATTGCTGGATTATGGGTATAATTTCATGAATATTGTCATTAATATTGACAATAACAGTACTATCTGCATTATTGAAAATCCTATTCAACATTCTAAAACAAAACACATAGAGATTAGGCATCATTTTATAAGAGATCGCAATGCTAAAAAGTTAATACAAATGGTTAAAATTCATACTGATCATAATGTTGCAGATCTTGTTACAAAAGGTTTTGATGCTGGAAGGTTTCAGTACTTGGTCTTAAAGTATTGGAATGCTTATACTTAATGTCTACATCTCTTTATGTCTTTGTAAAGAATTAGTACTGTTAGTCTTGTTAATTAGTACTGCTAAGTATAATTAGTACTACTAGTTATACTTAAAACTGCTTGTTAAAACTGTTAGTCATACTTAATACTGTCAAGAAGAAAATACTTTAGATTGTGTATTTTTGGCTATAGACTAACACCTGCAGGATAAGCAAATTGAATGCCTGAAGTTGAATGCTTCACCTTTGAAGTATTGTTTAAGGGGAGGCTACTTATGTTAAACATGGATGGAAGGACACGTAATATCAAAAGTGTGTTAAAAAGAATCAAAAACATCTAAGCATGTAAAAAGAGGTCGGGACACCAAGATACCTCAGCCTAGTGGCCCCATGTAAAGGTTGGTGATGAGGCTGTCCATAAAGAGTTAGGTGACAGAATGGAAAGGGCTGCCACTACTGCTTCTAGCTTAGAAGTAAGAGCAAGACAGTGGTAAACATCAATAGGACCAATCCATGGAATCACCTTAATGAGCCAAAGTCCTTGGAATTGGTTCAGGTAGTGGTCCCAGGTGCCAAGATACCATATTGGGGGGGTGTTGTAGATGCTCAAACTAGGTTTGAGACTACATCTAAACAGTCCAATGATCCACCTCTCTCAAGAGTTAACACATTTGGAAGTGGGGAGGACAATATGAAACTTATGGAATTGATGGCACATTGTACAAAACTATCTGAATTGGTGAGAAAAAGAAAAGAGAGATATAGTGAGATGAAAAACAGATAGAGAGTTATGTGATAAAAACAGAAAGAGTGAATTGGTGAGCAAAAAGAATTGAGAGATAATGTGAGATAATAAATAGATAAACAAAGATTTGAGTGACCAAGATTTGGTGATGGAAATGATTTTTGAATAAAATTGAGGTTAAAATTGGTATCTCAAAGTTAGTACTGTGGGCATTACTTAGTACTGCTGGGCATTACTTAGTACTGATGAACATGTTTTAGTACTGCTGGGCTTAAAGTTAGTATTGTTAGGCTAAAATTAGTAATGATGGATGACCGTTAGTACTGTTTGAGCCATAACAGAATTTTCTTCACTAATTCTAGCCGTTGAGATATTTCCGCCAAATGCCTTGTTTATAGCCTCTAGGGTTTGACTAATTGGAGAATTCATGATCTTTCTATAAATTCATAAGATTTCTTCGAGATAAGAACAAAATTCTTTCTGGTCGGTCAATTCACAACCCTAGTGCTCTCTGATATTATCTCAATTAAGTTTGTTCAACCTTACATTCTTCTCATATAAACGATGCCTTAACCAGAACTTTACTGTATTTTTCTTCTCATCAAATGGAAATTTGGGTTTTGTGGACAAAACACAAACATGGTGGCCTATTATAGAAAGCACAGACGGGAAGTGATAAGCCTTTCATCAAATTGTAGATTTCTATATGCTGTCACTATCAGTATGCCCTTATTGAGAATCCCAAGATATATATTTCCTTAATCCAAAGTTTTTAGGGGACAACTATGCCTTCAGAACAACTGATGATGGAGGAAGTGGAATATAACTGCTTAGCAGTAATGGACATGTCAAGATATATTACTGAAAGCATCTCTAAGAAGACACTCAAGTTGGAAGAATCCGATGGTATTACTTCTTTTACAAATACAGAGATTTTGAGCAACGTGTGCTCTTATGGGGTATGTGTTGACTTCTGCTTAGACTTACTTTTCAAATGGAACAATTTTCTCCTCAGTGGAGGTTTTTCATTCTTACAATCCTTCACTGTTTAAGTCTAAAGACAACAGCTTGGGAGTAATTTAGTAGCAATATAGCAACTGCCATAATTTGCTTGGCCACAAACAGGACTTTTAATTTTTCAAAAATGATCTTTGATGCTATGGTAAAGAATTTGGATAGCACACACAAGTTTTTAATGTATCCAAGATTTCTTCAAATCTGTTTAAACAAACCAAAGAGACTTCTTCAACCTCACACCAGAACTTATCCTACTCCTACCCTTACATAAAATTGTTTAGCAACATGAAAAGGGTTTCCAAGGGTTTATTGGGGTTAGCTTTCCTTATTTCTACAATGATCATACACCTAAGTATCTCCTTCCGAATCAAGATCTTCACTATTCCTTATCACCTCAACACATCAATCACATCAATCATCACCACTTAGGGATATAACCAGACAAGAAGCTGAGATTCCTCAGTCTCAGTTTCCTACTAAACTAAGTAACGATGATAGGATACATTCACAAGTGTTGATGTTGATGTTGGAGGGCATGCCATACTGACTTTGGCTTAGAAGCAAGTCCAGGCAGTGGTTCCCATGCATTTATACCCCTACCAGGCCCCATGATTTCACCTCTCCCAAGAGTTCACATAATTAGAAGTAATAAGGGCAGTCCGTTGCAACAAAATGGATTGAGGGGATTTGGTTTACCAAAACTTATCTAGATAGTATAAGGACTACACACTCGGTTTCATCAGATCTTATGAATACCATTGGTGCACGTTAGTCAAACCAAAGGGCATTACTATGAACTCAAAATGTTAATAACGAATTTTAAACGCAGTCTTTGGAATGTCATCCTCATGCACTCTCAGCTGGTGGTATCCGGACCTAAGATCTATCTTAGGGAAGTACTGTGATCCTTAAAGTTGATCAAACATGTCGTCTATCCTTGGGAGTGGATAATGTTCAGTTCTCTATAATCAATACACATCCTAAAGGAACCATCCTTTTTCTTCACAAACAATATTGGCACTCCCCAAGGCGATGAGCTTGGTCGAATGAAACCTTTGTCCTGGAGTTCTTTAAGTTGACCCGACAACTCCTCCATTTCAGAAGGTGTCAATTCGTTAGGGAGTTTGTGATCGTATTGCTTTCTGGTACTAACTCAATCCAAAATTTAATTTCCCGGACTAGGGATAAATCCAGATAGGTCATCAGAAATAACCTTAGGAAAGTCTCTAACCACCACAATCTTTTTTTGCTTTTGTTCCTTAGTCTTATCACTCCTTCGATGTCTTATTTCTCTTCCGGTCTTTATCTTAGAACTCTAAGTACTTTGTCGTCCGATAGTGGTATTCTAACTACCTTCTTGTGACAAATTACCTCAAGCATATATGGGTGGACCACACCAATCCAATCCTATTTCAATCGAAACTCCTACCATTCAACCGATATCAAATTTATACTCTAAACGTGACCTTTATTTTAGTTTACATCCCGTAATGACCTTTATTAATTTCTACTAGCTGCCCGCTAGCTATCTCAATCTCATAACTAAACCCTAAATTGCTGGGTTCTATGCCTAACAGAGGTATAAAAGTAGCGGATACAAAACTATAGTCGGCACCAGAGTCAAATAGGGTTGCGGCATAAGCATTTCCGTCCTAGTTCTATTGTTATCGTCCCTCCCATTCCTATCCTTACTAGGTTCTCCCCTATTTCCTCTCTTCTCAGGGTTCATTTTGATTGATCCATTCTTACTGGCTTTATCAGTCAGTGTGCCAGCAATCTGCACAACCTTTTAAATAGTCGTTGGCTCTAGTGCCGCCGCCATTCCTCGAATCTGTGGAGAAAGGCCATAGACGTACCTCTCAATCCTTTTGTTCTCAGGGGTAACTAAGTGAGGAACTAACCTAGCCAACTTATGGAACCTATCAGTATACGCAGCATGGCCAGTCCCGACCATGGTGTGATTCTATAACTCAGTTTCCAACTTCTGCATCTTATTACTAGGACAAAACTCTTCCCTCATCAATACCTTAAAGTTATCCCATGACATACCTACAGCCACCTACTTGACCTAATGTGCGAATCTAAGAATCCCACCATTTTGTTAAAGCTACTTTCCAACAAAAGAACCAGCAGTGTACTTCACTTTTTGGTTATCCCCACAACCACTCATATCCTGAACTGACTCTATCTTTTCAATCCAACGGGTGTAAACTACAACACCTCCTTTTCCCATCATACTCCTTAGGGTTACAAGCTAAGAAATCTTTATAAGTACAACCCCTTCTACCATTACTCACAATGACATTCCTAACATCACCTTGGATGTTGTCATTGATGGCAGTGCCGCTTTGGTTCCTATTATCTGCCTGTTTGCTACCTTGGTTGCCTACCTGAGCTAACATGGTGGGTAGAAGGTTCTGTAATTGCTGGGCAATGATTGTTGAGAAGTCGGGGGACTCCATCCACAACCTCATTAACTTCAACACCTTGGTCATTTCCTTGACCCTCAGGTTTACCAGTTGGTTCAACTTTTCTCCTCTTAGGCTCTCTCACTCTTCTACCTTCTCTACTAACTCGTCCACCCGTTCCCCCACCTTGTGGTGCGGCAGCAGGCCGGCCATCACTTCAGGTCATCACCCTTGGCGGCATTATCCACACGAGGGAGAACATGGGCAACGTTAGGTAGGCGGGAAGGTTACCATATATATATATATATATATATATATATATATATATATATAGTATAACTTAATATACTATGATACACATAATACGGTCCTAAGGTGTCAACACCGATTTGTGTGAACGATATTACTAAATACGCGTGAGTCGTGATACGTTTATAACTACGTTGGCCACCGTATTTATACCCGTATCCTTTCCTAGTCGTACCCAGTATTAGGCTCACACATTTCAATGATTGACTTTACTAATACGATATACTATATAACCATAGAAGCAAGTATAAGCGGAACACCACTCACATAGGTCCTATAATGCAACTATATGAAGGTTCCTAGGTTATTGTCTAGGCCAAACCATCTAGTTCTCTATAACCTTGGCTATGATTACCAATATGTCACACCCCGACATAGGCGGAAACACAAGTATGCAACAGAATAATTAATCACAACACAAGATGCAAAATAGAGAAATCTAAAATGCATAAATAAAAGTGTCATGATGACCATCAACCTTAATAACCTTGAGTGATGTCCCATCGAAGAACACAACAAATAGTCGCTTACAAATCCACTTGCCCACGCAGGGGTCTATACAAATCTTAAACATTAATCCTTAAGAAAAAACAAATCCATAACATACTTCAAAAGCAAGACTTCTTAAACATAATCCATACAGGATACACTTAAAGTCTGTTATCACACATCTCAACCTTAACGATCATTCTCTTCACCTAAAAATGATACTCAAAAACGTCAACAATAATGTTGGTGAGCTTGTAGGTTTGAAGGAAATCCAGTCGTCATGCCAATATCTCAAACAGTTGCACAATTGTGCTATGACAGTGAATATATGAAAACAATTACAAACCCATGACTTTAGATCCCTGGTAATCATGTAAACATCGACCTAGCATCCCCGCTTAGTTTATCACCAGCGTGTATGTCTTACTCACACCTAAAGCCTACCAGCTGTGGATCTTTTACAGGGCGGAACTTCTACAAACCATATCGTTCCAAAAACACATATCATTCACTTAGCAGTCATAAGCACATAAATTATCCCAAAAACAAAACTACATTTCACACAGTTCAGAAAACAGTTCAAAACACATTTGAGTATCATTTCCCCCCAACGAAAATGAAGTTAAAAGTGGGCTACGAGTAACTCACTCAAGCAAATGTCTCAAACCAGCCAAACTCTATACCACACAAGCAAATGCAAACGACGTTCCGAACACGACCTAGTCCAATTAATGTTTTTCAGTGTTAGACACTTATTTCCAATACAGCTTTCTTCGGTTTGAGCATAACGGTCAGATGCGCGTTGTACGGTTATTTTTAACGTTTTCAGTGGTGTTATGGTTGACAACTTAACTCCAAAAATATCATACTTCAACTCGTACCATAGTATAGTATAGTATAGTACATTATACATATATATATATACTCTGCTAATATATTAGATAAGTAATATAAGATAATAAATACTATATATATATATATATCGATACTTTCATTCGGTACTCTTAGTTACCATTAATTCATCATTTAAGTTATAAGAAACGAAGCGTTTAATTATATTAAACGATTTAGAAAAGTTTCAAAAAAAATACATTTTTCGTCTTTTAGTCGATTTATTAAAATAATAATATTTTATTATTTAATTAAAAATCGTGTTTTGAGTAAAAATCCTAAGTATAGACTTTTTATGAATTTTTGACATGACCCGTACGTTTATACAATGTTTTCCAAGGTTTTAAACCTTAATTTCAAACAATTTTCCATTAATCTAACATTTTCCAATAAAATGCCAAAAATCCATATTTCGCAATGTTCACCAAAACGTATTTCCCATTCATAAACATGTTTCGCTTTCCAAAAGTCTGTCAAATCTCTTAAAATGACTAGTTTACGCTTATTGGGCCTTATGGCCCAATAAAGATCCATTAAGATATTCATAGTTAAATATTTACTTTAGGCCCCAAATACCATGCCTATTAGTAAAATATAAGCCCAACCAATTAAGTACACAAAGTAACTGGACCACAATAAGCACTCAATAAGCCACGGCTCGTGAAGCCCAATAGCTCTAAAACTAATTTATTAAGCTCTAAAAATAAGCTAGTAAGCTACGTATCGTATTTGGTTATCACCATAAGCTATAAAAATAGTCCACAAAAATATGACATACTAGGATAATAACCAAAAATACTTCTACTAACACCCTTGTGGTTTTCGAACTACCTTAAGCCCAAAATAAGCCGAAAAGTGCTTATAAATAAGCTAAATAAGCTATTATCCAAAATAAGCTAATTAGAAACAAAAGTTTTTCAACCATCATGACCACAATATTAAAACTAACAAAACCCCTTTTTCCTTTCTTCCATTTTTGAACCCAAATCGAGACCAAACAACCTTTATATTTCTTTGTTTTTGATTTTTACGATGATTAACTTGTACAACTAACATCTATGCATCATAAGGTATTCAAAAGTACAAAAATATTTGAAACAAGATGACTTAAAAAAATTGTCACTTTTGAACAAGATCGACACGAACCAAACAACCCAAATGTAATTTAAATGTTAACCCGTGCACTTGAATCAACCCGGGATAAATGTTACTAGTTAAGTAAAGTTTTATAGTACTGGCCGGACTTAAGTCAATTACATACTGTATATAGACGTAAACCAGGTACCCAAACTCTCATGTGTTTTTATCAAAGATTGAAAAATAAAGAGTGTGTGTGTGTACTATAGGTCAGACGAACAAGAGAAAGAAAGAGAGAAAGAGATTTTTGATTTTTGAATTTTGAAAGTATAACATGACTTGTGTGTGTTTTTGGACCAAGACAAGAATACTTGTTCTAGGGCAATTGGACCATTGTTCCTAAATAAAAAATCCATCTTGTCTCCCCCTTGTTAGAACCCGCGGCGGCTCCTAGGGTATCCAGGGGTCGGGGATTGCCTTCTTTTTTGTTGGGCTTTCACTTAATACTCAAAAAACGTAGAGCGAATAATTAATTTTCGCAGTTACTTATGCATTTTTTTTTTTTATTCATCTTAAAAATACTTTTCAATAAATTAGAGTTTTTACACGACATATTTTCCATTTTGAAACTCCCCAAAAATTCATTTTGAACATTATCGGACGTTGTGTTTGTCGGGGACTCGTTTTCGGCATTCACATATTCTAGGGTTAAAAACCATCCTGTTGATAAATAAATATAATGCCTAAAAAACATTACTAATATTTTTTCGCCATCTTTAAGTTTTTGTGGGATCACAAAATTTAAAAACGCTTCAACGTAAAATTTAAACGGTAATAAGTAATTAGTAGTAATATTCTCATTTCCAACAAATACATCACTTAAAGGTGTGATAAATAAATGCTTAATGCATTTATGATCAAAAGGAAAATTTTTATTCATCCTCACATTTTATAAAATGTTGTAAATCATTTTATAAACATTACAAAAAATTTCTACAATTAAAAGAAATGTTTTATTCAAAATAAACATTTTGAATTAAATTTTTGGAACCTTAATACGGCTAGGAAGAAAGTTCCAGAAAAATCCCCTTACACATAAGACCAAAATGAGGAAGCCTAGTTTTAGGCGGGCCCCCTTAAATACACGGCCGACCCCCTTAAAATTAAGGGGACCGCCCACCTATTTAAGGGGACCGCCTCTAGGTAGACGCTCCCCCAGTTTGTCCTATAAATATTGTCCCCATAATTTTCTCACCTTTTGCACTCATTCTTTCTGCCCAAAATCAAATCACATATGCCTCTCTACAAAAATCCTTTGATCATTTAATCATAAAGCTTCTTTTCAAGTGATCCAAGCTTGGATATGATTTCCTCAATGTGCATGAGAAGAATATGCTATCCATCAAGTGAAGAAGTATTACACCTTTGTGTGTTGTTGCAATCTTATTGCATTCATATCATAACTTGTATTTAAGCTATACTAATTAAAGACAGATGGTAGGACATGATTTATAAGCACAAGTTAACACTAATAAGCACAAATAAGCTAGATAATAAATAGATAAAGCAATTAATAAGCAACTAAGCAATTTTAAGCTAGAAAATTAAGATAAGGAAATTAAATAAGGACTTACAAACTGCCTTAGCAAAACAAAGGCACAATTGCTCAAATGAGCTTATCTACTAGCTCTAGCTTATCCTTATGGATAAGCTAGTAAAAGTCCATATGAGTTCTTCCTTTGTAAACTCATCTTCCAAAAGCTCACAATCCAAACAAGCAAAGGTATTAAGCTTAACTGATTTTAGAGTTTTAAGTAAATTAGGGGCTGAATTGAGCTCTATCACAAGCTTAGAGACTTGTGAGAGCTTATGAGTAGCTTATGGAATAGTAGCAGCTTATGAGTAGAAAACAACTTATGAAAACTGAAATAAGGATTTTATTAAAACTCAAATTGGATTACAATGCCTTAAAAACTGAAAGTTATAAATTACTAAAAGATAAAATTACATTTGAAGATAAAATTGCATAAGCTACAACTAAATTAAGCTAAAAATTCTAAAAGCTAAACTAGGTCTCGTGTGTGTGAGGATGAGGCTTTATTTATAGCCCGAATGAGAAGCTTCTAGGACTAAATTCAGTTACACCTCCTCTCATCATTGGCCCTTAGATTCCTTCAATCATTGAGTCTTCAATACAAGCCGTTGGATTAGATTGTCTTACACGGATTGCCAGCGTGGCAATCCGTGATGTGACACCTTTGTGTTACTTCTGTGAGTACCTCAAGTGCAAATCCCAACATTCCCTTGTGCTTCCTCATCATCCAACGTGGCGTTCCTTATTGGGATAGGCCAATAGGGCACGTTTGATGATGTATTATTCTGCCCATGTGTACTTTGTCTCATGAATTGTCCCTTATATCCCTTAATTTGTAAAAGCCCTATGATTTTTACCCCTTGGTGAAATCTAGAAGACGATGAACAGTAGAAATGGGTTTTCCCCCTTTTTTATAACTTATAAGGGTGCGTTTAATTGTGTTGACCCGGGCTTTGACTTGGGTTTGGGGCAGGTTATACGGGATGTGGGTTTTGGGCCAAGGAAATGGTTTTATAAAGAGTTAACGGGTGTTAGGTTTTATACTAACAACCGTTAGTGGAATTTAGGGTTTGTTTTGTAATTTGGTGATTTTTTAGGGACTGCTTTTGGAATTTTGGATTTTGTCTTGTTGTGACTTTGACCAAGGGTTGACTGAGGGTTGACTTGATAGCATTCTCCCGGCTCTTTGTGTGCTCTTCCGTTCTTGTGTTCGTGTTTGCCCGGTTTTAACCGTTTTCTTGGGATTTTTGCTTTATCCGTACCTACACAATCACAAAGACAAAACAAGCAATATTCAAGCGTTTAAAGCACAATTTTGTCTTTTTAGGGTCTATTTTGATATAAAATGGATATGTGTTTTCACACATATCATTTGTACGACAACCACACGATGAAAGAAAGCCATTCCAAAAATATAAGGATGACAAAAATGGCAAAAGCAAAATGAAATGTTTTAAATGCGGTGATCCAAATCATCTCATTGGTGAATGTCCAAAAGCGTCAAGAATCTATAATCAAAGAGCTTTTGTTGGAAGATGTTGGAGTGATAGCGACAAAGATGAAGAGAAGAAGACAAATGATGAAAAATGTCTTATGGCTAAAGCATCGAATGAGGTACTTTCCGAAACCAAATACTTTAGTAATGACTATGCAAAGTAGGACTAAAAGTCATGGCTAAAAATAAAAGAGGAGCGTCTGAATATAGTCGACTATGCAAAGTAGGACTAAAAGTCATGGCTAAAAATAAAAGTCTAAAAAAGCTAGAACTCAATTAGAAAATGAAGTACTAGAACTAAAAAATAAAATATCTAGATTAGAAAAGAATAAGGAAGTTAGTGATGAATGCAAAATATGCCAAGACCTTAGGTTTGAAAATGAAAAACTTAAGGAAGAAATATATAGGCTAAATCAATTTGATAATAGTAGTCACTCACTTAACAAAATAATAAGTTCTCAAAAACCCTCCAGAGATAAAACCGGTCTAGGATTTAATTTTATCAAAGGATCTTCTAGTGAAACCAAACAAGTAAAATTTGTAAAAGCACAAGAGATCGAGTCGAAAGAAAAATTGGAGGAATCAAACTCATTTTCAAAACAAAAATTCATACTTATTAACAATACTAAAATTCCGATTGCGAGTGATGACGAGGTAAAACGTTTTTATAAACCTTCTTCAAAACCCGGAGTTAGATTTATTAAACCCAAAATGAGGTCTAAAACTCCTCCTCCGAGAAGAACTAATAGTCCTTATCCTCGGTCTAAAACACCTCAACCTAGAAGAGACCAAGGTAGACAAAATTACCCTAACACTAATCACGCAATGTGGAATCATCCACATCAACCAAGCTTCACTCAATGTGGAAGATGTTCACCATGTATGTGTCCGAATCAAATGAAAAACATTTGTGGAAACAATAATTTCGGATACATGAAACATTGGGGACCAAATGGCTAAGTCGTCTCAACCTTTGAATTTTCGACATCTACAAACATTCCTTGTCTTCCGACAAATGGATTGAAGAGTTCATGATAGGATTCCCATGAATCCTTATCCTTAAAGCTTTCTACCTTGAAGACATTGAAGAAACTCATTTAAAGTCTAAGGTACGTCTTACTTTCCAATCTCGTAGAATATAGGTCATAAGAAGATATTTATGTGATGCCATGATATATTAGTATAATTTAGTCTTAGAATATATTATAGTCACTAGAAATATCATTTGTTGGGCTTCTAGATTTAAAGAACTAGTTCACTATGAACTATTCTTTCTCATAGTCTATCGACATACTTTTATGAAATGGAAATCTTTTATGACCACGTATAGCGAACTCACGTAGATGAAGAAGAGTGAGCTAGTGGTTAACAATTAACATAGAAGTAGGCTTAGTCTCGCGAAGATCATCGAAACACTATGGATGAAACAAACTCCCTTCGACCTCGACGTTCGTCTCGGCTACGTGTCTAACATCATCTACGTCTATCGGAATCGTCTTGTCGAAATTCTCAACATTCGTCCTATCATTTCATTATCTTCGTTATCCACTCTCGTCTCACTTCAAATCAAGTCAATTAATTTTTTCATCCGAAGAAATTAATTCTTCCTCTTCGCAAGAAGTCTTGTCTCTAAGTCATCTCTCTAATTGACGTCTTGATTATCTCATCCGAAATAATCCAAGAAATTTTTATTTAACGAAAAGTTAATTAAAATGTCAATAATCATACCTATCATTGAAACACAATGATAAGTATATCATATCTCGACTACTAATATATATTACTAATAGTAGACTTTAAATTAATTCAGCCAATAATCGAAAAACAAAATTTTTTGTTGTTCAGGTGGCGGCCCCCTTAATTTTAAGGGGACCGGCTTTGTAAAAAGGGTGGCCCCCTTAAATAATTAAGGGGACCGCCCTATCCAAAAATCCAAACAGCCTCATGCTGTCGAATTTTATACCAAACACATCACTCTCTCTTTTCTCGCTCACTTCCAAATGATCTATTCTTTCGTCAAGGAAAAGTTAGATTCAAATCTAATACTCCTCAAAGTAGGTTTGACAACTTAAATATTTCATCTGAAATATTCAAGTATCTTTAACATACAATCGCAAACGTTAACGGTCATATTTGAAAATTCATATTCAAGCCTTTTAAAAACATATGTTAAAACGCTTTTCCAAAAGCTGAAAGCTAACATCAACCGTCGTGTGACAAAGATCTTACAAGTTTCTACATAAGTGATTCGTAGCTTCTATTATATACACATCCTAAGACTAAGTACTTTCACTTCTGTTAGTCTTTTCATCCCCTTAGGAATGTCATGATATTTTATCACCATGAGGATCAAACTTGCCCATCGATGTTAGGATAGAAAACTAATCAAAATCTACCAAAAAGTTCGTAAACGTGTCATTATCTATTTAATAGTCTTGTTACTATTAAATATATTTTGATAAATCTTGACAACTTAATTATTTCATCCAAAATATTTGAAGTATCTTTAATTGGCGAAATGCAAATTAAAATGTCACTCTTTATTTATGTCAAACTCGTTTCACAAAAACCTTAATCATGCCTCTATTATTAAATAGATGGTTAATATTTTCTGTCCACCTTTTCCGCTACTACCTTTAAGATAACCTCATACCTCGTCGTGTGATTGTTCTATGAACATTCACAATACTCGAGAAAAGCTACATAACTTCGTGGATGAAGTTCGTTGTATGCTAACCATCATTCGTCTTGACATTGTCAAGCTCATCGCTTACGTCTTTATTCTTCTTCATTTTTCCCTTTTATTCCAAAATTTATGTCCGGATGAGCACGAACTAAAAGGGAAGGGAAAATACTCTCAAGAACTCACATTGGTGATTCTTATGCACCAAAACCACATCAAAATCCTTCACCCTAACCCTCAAAACTCAAACTTAAAAACATCCAATTATTCCAAAATACGCTAGGAGGTAATCCTAACAGTCAATCGACAAACATATTGTGATTAAAAATCCGAAAGCAACCGTTGTCGATAACTATCTCACTAAATCATACATCCCTAAAGTATCTTAAATTCCCGGCTTCTCTCCCACTCTCGCCCAATCTATTTTCACTAAATCCTTCTCACAACTAGGAGTACATGAAAATATTTTAATACATTGTTGGAGGTATGCTAAAAACATTTTTTTTTCGTGCATAAAGACCTCTAATTGTATGTTCAAAGTATATATCTAATATATATTTTTGACACTTGATTGAATCACGGAGTATTGAAACTATTTTTAGGTTTTTACGTTTATTAGAGTCGAAATAATTCTTACTCCACATTTGTCGCACTTAGGCACACACTAGGATTTCACATTTAAAAATCTCATTGATGAATATTGAAAACTATTTTCCAATTAGCATTATCTTTCTATTTTACTACCACTAATAGATTGTTTCATATTGCATGTTCCTTCAATGCTCGGGTCTCTTAGGATGATCCTCAATTACAAATATTGATGCTTGATTTGCTACATTGCTATATGAATGTTTTGTGTTAGTATAAATTAGGCCTTTGCATGCTCACTTAGTAAAAGCCATAATTTTTGTTTGCCATCTTAGGTCTTAGAATTATAGTATATGCCAAAATTATGTGAAATAGGTTATCCTACATCTTGTCATACATATGTAGAATGTTGAATGCTTAAGTGCTATGTGCTAAAAATCTTAATTGTCATAAAAGGATGGACTTGCTGCAAATTAACCACCAAAACAAAAAACCTCACATAAAATTTTGAGAAAAATCAAATTTTGGGAAATCTAGGAAATGCCAGTAGGCGGCCCCCTTAATTCATAAAGGGCGGCCCCCTTAATTTTAAGGGGACTGCCCCCTAATTAAGGGGACCGGCCTAGGCAAACATGAGTAAAACAGTATTTTCACCTCCCTTTAACCAAATACCCTCTAGACTTAGCTACTGTTTCCCTAAATTCATAAACATTTTCTGGATTTGATCCTTTAAATGTTCATTCTTCCCAATTTAAACCTTTCCTCCACTATAAATACATTCTCATCCATCATCATCACAATCATCCTCACTAATGACATCTCCTAACAAACCCACATCCAAACCATCAAAGGTAGCCGAAATGAGTGCGAAACCCATTTGGAGGAAGAAACTAAACCCTTATAACACATCCAATGGGCTCAATGTAAACTTACATACACCAATGCGAAAACCACTCACTCCTCATCATCAACCATCTCAAGAAAACAATCACTTCAATCAAGCATTACAAAATCCTTACATCAAGAACACTAACACATCACCACAAGGTGTCTCACATCCTCCATTTTCCATCTCACCCATCAATTCACATGAAACTCACACTCAAACTTCATCTCAAAGTGACAACCAAACTCCTTACATTAAGGACACTCCCACATCACAACAAGTTGTATCACATCCTCCACTTCCCATCTCACCCATCAACTCACATGAAACTCATACTTAAGTTCCACCTCAAAGTGACAACCAAACTCAACACACATCACCTCCATCTCTAAGTAGAGAAAGCCTAGTTGATGACATTAATCAACTACAAGACCTATCAAATCTCTTAGCCATGCATCTCTCCTAACCACAAAACAACATTCCCTCATCACCTTACTCTCCAAACCTATCACACACTCTCAACATAAACCAAGTTGAAACCCATGTTAGGTATTGCCCTTGTTGGATCTTCACCCAAAAACAATTCCTTACCTTAAGTGAGGATATCAATTGGATTGAGTTCCTCCTCACTCGACCACATCCACCTCATAGAGTTCAAAGAGATTACCCTTCCACAACCGCCTCCGCTCCAATCTCTCCATCAACAACCAACTAACTTCATAATATGCCTACAAATAATCATCAAACCCTTTTGTCTCGTAAGCAAGTCAAAAATCCTTCTATGGCTATTTAGGATTTTCTTTTATGATGTATTAATATGCTTCAAAAGCATATTTGTTTTACTATTTATGTATGCTTATGTGTTATTCACACACATTGTCCTAAATGAATGAAGCATATTTTGCTTTGATTTTTCCTTACACTTGTCATATTTTTCCTTCCTTCTTGTTACATGTTAGAAATTTTTGTATTGTTCTAACTCGTTTTTGTAGCCAAGAAACCATAGCTCGATTCCTTGGTGCCCTCGAACGAAGGGGAGCACACATCAAGGGGGAGCAATTATTCTGTCGATCGACGATGTCTTTTTGATTCTACAAAAAGGGGGAGAAATGACATGAAACTCACTAAATACTTGTTTAAAAATAATTTTACATTTAATGAGTTTAAATTTTGTAATCATCAAGGGGCGATTGTTGACAAAATATAATGCCTAAAAACATTATTAATATTTTTTCACATCTTTACGTTTTGATAATCACAAAATATAAAAACGTTCAATGTAAAATTAAACGTAAACAAGTAATTAGTAGTAAATTTTCATTTCGATAATTATATCACATAAAGGTATGAATAAATAAATGCTTAATGCATTTTATGATCAAAGAAAATTTTTATTCAACCTTAAACTTTTATAAAATATTGTAAACATTTTTATAAACATTACAAAACATTTTCTTCAATTAAAAGAAATGTTTTATTCAAAATAAACATTTTAAAATTCAAATTTTCGGACCTAAAACGGCTAGAAAAGTCCTGAAAATTTCCCCTTCACTAAAGACAAACTGGGGAGCGCCTATCCTAGGGTGGACCCCTTAAAATTAAGGTGACATCCCACCTATTTAAGGGGACCGCCCCTAGGTAGACGCTCCTCCAGTTTGTCCTATAAATACTGGATTTTTCCCCACTATTTTCTCACGCTTTTTTAGCCCTCATCTTTCTGCTACTAAAACACCCACTATCCTCTCCACAAAATCCTTTGATCTTTTAATCCAAAACTTTGTTTTCCAGTGATTCAAGCTTAATTCTTAAGTGCAAGAAAGAATACTGTTTTGCATCATCAAGTGAAGAATATTAATACCTTAGTGTGCACTAGCAATCTTGTTGCATCCATATCACATACTTGTAAATCATTTGTATATCTTGTAATTTGTGATGTAGTAGTTAGATCTTGGCTCTGTAATTATAGTTAGATCGGGTGAATCTTACCAAGTAAGTGTAGATAGTGTGAATATAAATATTGTGGTGAAGTGAAGTCTTGAAGGTTGTAAGAAGTTGTAAGTTGTGAAGAATTGTGAAGTTTGTAAGAAGTTTTGGAAGTTTGTCGAATATGTTGTGAAGTTGTGAACAAGTAGTGAAGTCGTGTTGTGATAATTAGTTCTAGCTAAGATTAGACTCGACATTAGCTTTGTGTCGTAAATCGTGAGTACGCAACTTGTGTACGGTTTTTTTTTTTTTTTTCTTTTCTCCCCAATAAAGGAGCTTGTAACATAGGTGAGAAAAACTCTCGATTAGGTGCTCGGGATGGAGTAGAGCGAAGAGGTGATTCTTACCGAACACTATAATCCTCTAGCGTTATGGGTTGATTGTTTCTTACTCTTACAATTGTCTTACATTATTTCTCATACTATCAATCCAATTTTCTTAGATAAAGCATATTGATCATATTTGTGCAAGTATTGAATTCACATAAATTTGAATCTAAGAATTTTTATCAAACACTTTAAAAACCTTAAACGTTAAAAAGATGACTTGTTCTTCCAAAAAAATTCCCCAAAAAATCCGGTAAACTATTCAACCCCCCATTCTAGTTTCCACAAGAACCATACCAAAAACCCTAAACCCCTAACCACTAAACCCTATACCAAAACCCTAAACCCCTAACCATTAGGTATAATATCACAAGTGATATATATACATAAACTTCAAAATATATACCAAAAACCTTAAACCCCTAACCACTAAACTCTATACCAAAAACTTTAAACCCCTAACAACTAGATATAATATCACAATGCTAATACGATAAATCTAAAAAAAATGCGGGGATGTCTTAGAGTTTATGAGGTGAGGGATAGGCTAACCAAAAACTTAACCCCTAACCACTAAACCCTATACCAAAAACCATAAACCCCTAAACACTAGGTATAATATCACAAGTATATATAAACTTTAAAATATATAACAAAAAAACCTTAAACCTAACCATTAAACCATATTACCTAAACCCCTAAACCTAAACGGCTAGAACCACTCCACTCAAGATTTAATATCCAAGTGATGTATACATAAAATTTAAAACCTATACCAAAAATCATAAACCCATAACCACTAAAGCTCATACCCAAAACCCTAAACCCCTAACCACTAGGTATAATATCACAAATGTTGTATACATAAACCACTAAAGCCATTTTTTGTAGTACGCGGGTGAGATACGGCTTCCAGGAGAATATGTATAACCAACATTTCAGTAACTATGTTTGATTCTTATTGATAATGATGTTGTTCTTGAACTAGTGATGAAATAATCACCTCTATTTGATTTATGTTTAACTAGCGACCTTGATGATTGAAAATTTAAAACTTGAACTAAATTCTAAAAGCTAGACATATGTGAGATCAAATAAAGGTATGCATAAACAACACATTTATCACCCGTTTGTAAGAATCATATTAACGCAAACGATACAAATGTCTAATTTACTTGTTGTGATCCTATCCATAATACAATCGAATAAAACTTCATGTTCGAGCTATACTCCAATGCTATGGACTTCATCACGTTTACAACGCAAAGGTACATTTGGAAGTTGAAACAGCAAAGCTTACGCTTAAATAACTATATAATGTATAATCAGATTATTGCGTATACCGGTTGTGATAATCAGATAATCTGAATCAAAACGCACTCCCAAACACCCCCATATATAACAGATAACTAAAATTTTATGAAACATATAAGGACCTTGTTAACTTTTTCTTTTTGTTGAGAAAAGTTAACATTACATATATCCCACATAGGATAGAGAAATGAAATGTTAGTTGGTTTATATACTAAGTGGTGTTTACTAATAATACATGTTTAGAATAATATTATGTTTCACTTAAAGGCGTGGTCGTGAAATTTATAGAAGTTCTGGGTTACATTTTGGATATAATATTTTCATTATAAATGTTTGCTAAAACTATAAACAGGTATTTCGATACATAGAAGTTTCAATCCGGGCAAATGCTATGTGTAATGTAGCGGGTAAGTTACGTCGTTGGTCATTAGGTATCATTGTAACACAAGTCATTTCGTACAAAAGTAAATTAACTTACAAAATGACTTAAAGGCGGTTCATAGGTGGACCGTATTAATTTTTTTCTATAAGAACTTTCAACCTTACATTCAGTAAGTAGTGTAAATATTACTACTTCCGTCTTAGAATTATTGTCCACTTTTTTATTTTGGTATGTCTAAAATAATTTGGCCACTCCAAAATAAATGTTCAAGGTCCGCCATTGCTTACATCCCACATAAATTGAAGAAAGAAATGTTCTTTGGTTTATATACAACTCTGTATACTAATAATACATGTTTAGAATAATATCCTGAATGAAGTTCATGTAAACGAAAATTAAACTTCTTTCTCATGAGTAATCGCGAAATTAGTAGAAGTTCTCAAATTTTTGTATTTATATTAACTTTTTATTTTTTTAACACTTGCTTTAAATTTTGAAAACAATATATAGTGCATATTTTACGACTTTTGAGTACCCTTAGATTGTGGTAATCACTTATGAAAGTTTAACATCGAGGGTTCGGTTATATTTAATAACAACTAATCATTTAAAAAATCATCATACTCGACACAAAATACTTTTATAAACATCGAATAAAAAAACACTTACGTGTATATTAATGATCCGAGACGATCTTCTATGACTCGGTCGCAAAATAATAACGCTAACAAACAAAAAAGTTTGGGCAACAGTGATAATACTTCTTTTTGGGATGATTTCTTGGTTAGAATGTTGGCGTTGAAGGTTCTTTATAAACAAGGTTAATATGCTTTAAGATGTGTAAATCTATTAGTGGGGCCGAGAAAAATGTCCAACCCTCTTGTCTCATTCCTTTTCAGAGATGCCAAGAGGTGGTGTGGAGTAGGAAAATTATGGTTTACTTTGCTCGAAAGTTGTTGATCTTGTGCTCCCAAATATATCAGATAGATGGTGTTGGTCTTAAGACGGCACACACCAAGATTTTCGGTTAAATCCTCTCGCAATCTTAATTGAATAATACAATCCTGGCCGAATAGCTGAAGTTATCAACTAGATGGCTTTAAGTCGATCCTTCCCAATCAAGGTAAATGTTTGCATACTTGTGTGGGAGGGTGGTTGCTGAGGTGATAGAGAAAAGACGACGCGCGAGAGCGTAGGTCGAGACAATCTGGATGGGGGTGAGACGTGATGTGGGGAGGTGGAGGATTGAGGAATGGGGGGATCCCATCAGGTCTAATAGTGGGGTCTTGTTTTATGTTGGCGGGCTCGACTCGAGGTGTCCGGTGGGTCTCCACACTCATGAGGCGATCGATTATAAAATAACTTCATGCGATTCATGTAGTTCTGTCAGACTATAGCTCAACTCCGTTATAATTGTGTTCTGTCCAGCTTGTCCCTTGACTCGCCAAGTTTGGAGAAAATTTTTGATTTGGTGGGAACTTGAAGATGTGGCTTTTAATTCCTATAACGAGTGGCTCATCTGGATTGTTAATATTCGTTTACATAAGCAATTGAAGGTATTTGTTACGTGATGTGGTGGTTAATTTGGCGCTTCAGAAATTAATTGCTCTTTAGGAATTCTCAACCAAGGCGTGCTCTCTTATTCGATGATGTAGTTCAATTTTCTTATACGTGGTGCTCTAGTCGATCTAAATGTAATGTTAATTGGGTCACTTGGTTACAAAACCCTAATTTTGTTATCTTGTAATCTTTTCTAGCTTCTTTCTAATGTTTTTATAAAAATTTGCTGTTAAAAAAACAAAACAGAATAATTATTGAAAAAAGTCCACTATCATGCAATCTTTTCGGTTAAAAAGAGACTTGAATTACAATAGTATGGGAATACAATTTCAAAGCCCATGCATAGCATGAGGAATAGACCATGAACTCACACGTCCCATGTTTTGGGGGACCAATAGTCCATGGAGACAAGCCTTTCCATTTTCTAGTTGATTATCTATATAGAGGGAGTGAAAGAGAGTTTTGGGGAGGAGCCTAAATTAGCTTACACATTGTAAACAAATAACAAAGTCAGTGTGTAATTTTGTTTTAGAGAGAAACTATTAATACAAAGAATCATTTCCCCAAAAAAAAAACATATTGTGTTCTCATATTCATTTACTGTTATTCAGTCATCTGTTTGCAGATTCGTTGCTCATTTCGTGTTTGAAATTGTAAACGGATCAAGTGGTATCCAGAGCACCGTTCCTACCTGTGTATGGTGAAAACAATGTCCGATTACAAAGCTTCCGCCGAACCTCTCACCGAGTTAAAAACTCATCGAAGACCACCAAACAAAAACCAACCCACGTTAACAATGGCAGCAGAAGGAAGCACTCCCCCGGGTTTAAGTGTGACACCGAAGAAGATCAACCTAATGAGACTCACGGGAGTCCGCCACGTGGTTCTCACAAACCATTCAAGGTTGAAGCTCGAATAGACATTCCATCATACGATGGAACCGTTGATGCCGAAAAGCTAGACTCATGGCTCGATCAACTCGAAACTTACTTTACTCTATACGGTTTTACTAGCACCGCGAAGGTTTCTTTCGCACGACTGAAGTTGACAAGCCATGCCTTGGCTTGGTGGAATGCTCAACTTAAGATGACGAGAGACAGAATCACGTGGAATGAATTCAAACGTCTTTTACGGCAAGAATATTATCCTATGGGATATTCGCAAGATCGATGGTCAAGGTGGCATAATCTTCGACAACAACGCGGACAATCCGTTCAAGAGTACACTACCGAATTTCGGCGTCTTGCGGTGATGTTAGGAATTTCAACAGCTTATGAAAATGTCTTCACCAAGTATGTTGCGGGCCTACAACGGCAAAAAAATTAAAAAAAATCAAACAAGTTACGAATGTATTCGTTAGAAGACATTTCTAGTGCAAGTCGTATCGCTATGGCCATCGAAGTGAAAAGTAAAAATGGTGGAACAAAGATAGAAGAAAATGTGAAAGAGGAAGCACTAGAGAAAAAGCTTACTGTGACTTCTAACAATTCCAAATTGTTTTGTGGAAAATGTCAAATTTCAGGTCACGTTGAAGAAAAATGTTGGAAAGCACATCCCGAACTCTTTCCAAAAAAATGGGTAAAGAACGATCGAGGAAGGCCCACCGTAGCGACAACAATTTCTAATGAAGCGATCGAACTTGGTCAAGTTGAAGAAGTAGATAAAAGCTTGACACTCATGGTGAAACCAACGTCAGGGGTAACAAAAGAGAAAGAAGAGTTGTTCACTTTAAAGATCCAAGTGAAACAAGAATTGACCGAGGCCATCGTTGACACCGAAAGTGAGAAGAATTTGATATCTTCTAGCCTTGTTGAACGTTTGGGTCTCGAGACAACACCACACCCTCGACCATATTCCTTGGGGTGGATCAAGAAGGACGTTGATACACAAGTGAACCGACAATGTAAGTTTCGTTTTGCCATTACAAACCAATTTATCGATGAAGTCACATGTGAGGTTGTTCCCCTCGATATTTGTCAAGTAATTTTTGGTAGTCCATATCTTTGGGAACGAGACGAGGTTTATTTTCGACGTGCTCAAAAGTATGAACTTGAGAAAGACGGTAAAAAGTATATTGTTAACAAAAGCAATATCACAAAAGATGATGACATAGTTAAGGCTTTCCAAGCAAGACGCTGGTGAGTGCAGCGATTAATGTTCGACTATCACCGCTAGTCTACTTCACCGGAAAAGGGGAGCGTGATCCAAAGACGATCTCTATGACTCGGTCTGCAAAATAATAACGGTATCTAAACATTATAATTATAAAAAATCCACTAGTCTTGCAACTTTGCGGTTAAAAAAGACGTAATTACGGATTAGTGGAATACAATTTCAAAGCCATGCATAGCATGAGAATAGGACCATGAACTCCACGTGCCCATGTTGACCAATAGTCCATGGAGATATGCCTTTCATTGTTGATTATCTATATAGAAGGAGTGAAAGTGAGTTTTGGGGAGGAGCCTAAATCAGCTTACACATTGTAAACAAATAACAAAGTCAGTGTGTAATTTTGTTTTAGAGAGAAACTATTAATACAAAGAATCATTTCCCAAAAAAAACATATTGTGTTCTCATATTCATTTACTATTATTCAGTCATCTGTTTGCAGATTCGTTTCCGTGTTCGAAATTGTAAACGGATCAATTAATGTCTATTTTTTGTCCTTTTGTGTCTTTTGATGATCATTTTACCATCTAAAGATAATTACATAAACAGAGACCCTGTAAATGATCCATCTAAACTATATACGCTTTTACATAAATGGTTTTTATGATTGGAAAATATTGCATCAACCGTCCGTGAAATTTTTTATACATATTTGTATGCATTTTTATATACGTATTCATGCTTTAATATACGTTTTTATACACGTAATTATATATGTTTTAATCTACGTTTTTATATACGTTTATATCTACGTTTTTATGAATACACGATGTTGTTCAAAGCCACAACCATTTTTTTTAAGTATTCGGGTGAAATACAACTTCTGGGATGATATACAACCAACATTTTTGCAACCACGTTGGTTCTTTCTTGAAGCAGTGATGAAACATCCACATCTACTTGGTTTAAATGCTTAACTGGCAATTGAAACTTGCAGTTAGACATATGGAAGTCATCTATTCCGGATATACACAAGCAACACCTTATACTTGATAGAAGATCTCCTTGTCATATTGCTCCACTTAAAAAAGTGTTTCACTATTTTTGCTTTTAGATGAGTTCCAAAAAAGCGTATTTTATATAGTAGGTAGATTATCTAATAATTAAATAATGTATTTATTCACATAAGGCTTCTTCATCCAATGACTCCGGCCACATACATAGAATTAATCGATTGCGTAAGCCTTATATAAATAAATACCACATAGCACATAAATCTTTTAACTATTTTAGGCCCCATTAATTCAATAATAAGGGTCTTCCCGAATTCTTTAATTATGGATCTTACCAATTAAGAAAATATTTAAAATTATGCGAATCTTGATCATATTTAAAACAAATAATTTTAACAATTAACAAGATTTAAATATCTAATATCAATCCATGATAAATTTGCATGATTTTATCATGGATCTCCATTAACAATTAATACATCAAGTTTTATATAAAATTGCATACAACCTAGATCTCGTCTAATTAATTTTATTAACCGTCAAGATCACATTTTTTAACAAAAACGCCCACCGGGTTATTAAAATTAATCACGAAACCCTAATTTGTCCAATTTTATTCCTTGTAATTAAAGATTATACACGATGGCTCGTGATGCCACTGTTGGGTTTTATGACCTAATTAACCAATTAATTAACACGAGTACGCAGCGAAATTAAAAAACACATGTAGAACACATTAATTAACAAGGATAGAAGATGATTACCTTTTAGCACGAAACGATACACCATTTAAAGGTAACCGTTGACTTCGCCTTCTATATACGCGTATGTATAATTACCACACGCAAAACCTCCAAGATCTAAAGTAAGATCTCTCTAAGCTTCCACACACAATACGTTCTTAGCAAACAATGAAGTATGCTAGTACTAGTAGTGTTTTAGCAAACGAACACCACGACACTTGAATCAAATCAACACGTGAGCAAAACCACCTTGTGGTGATACACGATCGAACAAACACACCCTTAAGGGTTGTTTGTTTTTGGCCGATCGCTAGAAGGGAGAAAACCAAACCCTTAGGGGTGTTGGTTTCGGTCGAACACAAGGAGGGAGAGAGGGGAGAGGTTTTAGGGATTTTTCACAAAACACATATCCAATAATGAACCTCAAGTCCTCCTTATATAGCCTACACAATCTTGGAGAACAAGCAAGCAAGCCCAAACCCTCTTGGGTTGTGGGTTCGGCCGACCAAAGGGAAAAGGGGGCAAACCCTCACTTTCCTTTTTCCCGTTTTGCATATTAGTCCTTAATGTTTAACTATTAAACATTTAACTAATATATTTATTTATCGTTTACTAAAAACACTAATTAAACATTGTTTACGTATTAACGTGTGCGTCCCCTTAGGCTCGAATAAATAATTCGGACATATATTATTTACGATGGACATATTCCAACAGCTCCCACTTGGACATGTAAATAATACAATAACATTGGTAAGCGTCTAGCAACACGCCAATGCTCCCGAAATATTCGAGTATGGTTTCACAGGGCATGAACAAATGATTTATGAATTTACAATCCCTTTGTTTCCGATACCGTTGTTAAATTGGATATGGATCAATGTCATTCCATATTTAACGATTCTGTTTCTCGTATATATGATTAATCAAGATTACCAAAAATCATTGAGACATATCTACCTGAGTTTTTGGGTGCGGCCACACATACATCTGATTAACCCTACGAGGGGCCCAGTGGTATCTTCTTCAATAATTTGAAGGAACAAATTCTATATTGACTACAAGTGTCTAGTCATCATGTGGCATAAACCATTCTGACATAGCCCTTATTAGTTACCTTATTCAGGACAACTTAAACTATATCAAGAAGGAATATCCACATATGCTAAACCTACTTGCGTCTCAAGTCTAAGGATTTATGTAAATAAAATCACGTACAAGATTCACTTGATGACGCTGATCCATAAGTGATATTCTTATGGCGGGGAAATCCAATATTCATATAATGAATATCATGTGAGTTTGGTAGACTCATCCTTAATATCTGTAATATCACATATCTACAATATCACCAATCACTCAGAATTGTCTTAGTTTAACAATATTCCCATATTGTTAATTGACAACGGATTGATTTAGAATAATACATTTATCATTCATTGATTTAAACATGCAAATATAGGACATAATTTATAATATGTAATAACAAAATACCAACGTATCATTATCATAAAATAAAATTGTTTTAACATCCCTTATCCAAATACTAAAACACAAATCTACATGAAACTACTAGCAGGACGAAGCCCCATGCTCCTAGCATGTTGAGTAAGCTTCCTATTTGATAAAGCCTCCGTAAAAGGATATGCTAGATTTGTCATCTGTGTGAACTTTAAGAAGGTTACTTATATGGTAGTGTTTGGCGCCCATCTGAACCCCCGGTTCGTTGGCAACAAGAAGTGCGGCTGAATTGTAGCAAAACGTCTTAACTGGTTCATTTATTGTTGGTACTATACCAAGCCCTGAAATAAACTTCCTAATCCAAACAGCTTCCATCTCTGCTTCTTAAGCAGCTATGTAATTCAGCTTATGTAGCTGGCATTTCAGTAGTACTTTACTTAGAGCTTTTCTAGTCTACTGCATTTCCGTTCAAAATGAAACGTATCCTATCAGAGATTTCATATCATTTATATCATATCATTTATAGCATTCAACTCTATGTTCTGTGCTAGGATTTCCACCATAAACCAAGAACATATCTTTAGTGTTTCTTAAATACTTAAGAATGTTTTTCATAGCAGTCCAGTGAAGTTCACCAGGATTATGTTGAAACCGGCTTGTTATATTTTGCGCGAACGCAACATCAAGTCTAGTGCATCTAACCGCATACATAATAGATCCTACAGCCGAAGCATAAGGTACATTTTTCATGCGACTCACCTCTTTAAGCGTTTGAGCACCTTGTGATTTGTTTAATTCAAGTCTTTCTTGCATGGGGATATGACCACGTTTGGAATTATCCATTTTATATCTCTTTAAGATCTTATCCATGTAAGCATTTCTGACCACGTTTGGAATTATCTATTTTATATCTCTTCAAGATCTTATCCATGTAAGCATTTTGACAAAGTCCAATTAATCGCTTTGATCTATCCCTATAGATTTTATTCAAGAATAAATGCTGCTTCCACAAATCCTTCATGGCAAAACACTTCCAAGATAATCCTTTACACTTTGTAAACTGGAATCGTGATTACCCATGATGATTATGTAATCAAATACAAGATGGAGGAATGTAACATTCTCCACTGAGCCGTTTGATATACACATGGCTCATCAAGATTTGAGTAAATCCAAACCTTTGATTTTCCTCATCAAATCTTTTGTTCCATCTTTCTTGATGCTTTGCTTAAGACCATTAATTGGATCTCTTGAAGCTTGCACTTTCACTGGGATGATTAGGATCAACAAAACCTTCAGGTTGCACCATATAGATGTCTTCATCAAGGTAACCATTTAAGAAGGCTGTTTTAACATCCATTTGCCATATCTCATAATCATAGTATGCTGCTATAGATATGAGAATTCTAATAGCTCTAATGTCAGCGACAGGTGAGAACGTTTCTTCATAATCAACCCCGTAGAGTTGAGTGTAACCCTTTGCTACAAGACGAGCTTTATAGACGTGTACAATACCATCCATGTCAGTCTTTTTCTTAAAAAGCCACCTGCTCCCAACGGTCTTACAACCAGGAGGAAGATCGACCAGGACCCATACCATATTGTCCATCATGGATTGTATTTCCGCATTCATAGCATCAATCCACTTATTAGATTCTAAATCCAACATTGCGGCTTTATAGCTAGTGGGTTCATTAAGATCCCCTAGACTATGCTCCTCCACCTCTACATTTAGACATAAGCGGTTTGGAGCTCGATGTGTCCTTTCGGACCTACGAATCGAAATCACTTCCTCTTGTGGTTGTTCAAAACCCTCCACCTCTTGAGGAATGTTGCTAGTGATTTCAGAAGGTATTGTATCTTCTTCTTCTTGAATTTCTTTAAGATCTACCGCCCTCCTATTGATTTCTTGACTTATGAGACGTTTCTCAAAGAATTCAGCATACCTTGCTATAATAATTTTATTTTTAGATAGGAAGTAGAAATAGTAACCCATCGTTTCCTTTGGGTATCCTATGAAGATACACTTAACAGATCTTTGTTCGAGTTTGTCAGGCGTATCTCTCTTCACAAGAGCCTTACATCCCCAGACCTTTAAGTAGGACAAGTTTGGAACTTTTCCATACCACAGTTCATATGGTATCTTATCTACCTTCTTTGTTGGAACCATATTGAGAATGAACGTTGCAGACTCTAGAGCTAATCCCAAAAGGATAAAGGCAAAGTTGTAAGATTCATCATAGATCTCACCATGTCTAACAAAGTACAGTTTCTCCTCTCAGACACTCCATTATGTTGTGGTGTGTATGGAGGAGTAAGCTATTGAACAATTCCGTTAGCTTTTAGATAATCTTTAAACACTTGGCTTATATATTCGCCACCCTGATCTGATCATATTCCCTTAATGGTCTTCCCGAGTTGATTTTCGACTTCATTTTTAAACACTTTGAATGTTTCAAGGACCTCATGTTTATGTTTAAGAAGATAAACATAACCATAATGACTATAATCATCAGTGAATGTAATGAAGTAGCTAGCACCTTGTCTTGACACATGTCTAAGTGGACCATATACATCAGAATGTATAATTCCAAGAAGATCTTTTGCCCTTTCGTTACTGTGAGGAAAAGGTTTCTTTGTCATCTTGCCAGATAAACAAGATTCGCATTGATTAAAAGATTCATCATCCGTTGACTTTAACAACCTATCTTGTTGCAGCTGTTTAATACGTTTCTTGATTATATGAGCAAGACGACAGTGCCATAGATAAGTAGAGTCTAAGTTTTGTTTGACTCTTTTGTTGCTAACATTATAGATAGAATTAGTTTTTGGTACAAGATCATGCATATCAATTTCATAAATACCATTACGAGCAACAGCATTAAAATACAAAACATTATTCTTTGAAATTGAAATTCCATAATCAGTAAAACATTGAACAAATCCATTGTCAACCAAACATGAAACTAAAACAACACCTCTAGTTATAGAAGGTGCATAATCACAATTGTCTAAACAAATCACAAGGTCATTAGTTAAAACTAAGTCAAAACTTCCAATAGCTTCTACTTGTTTCAGTTTTTCTTACTCTTCCAAGACCATGTTTTGTGTTCTAAATATGAGTACCACAAATAGTGTCATACACCCGGGATTTAGTAGGAAAAGAAAATAATTCTATTATGAAGACATCTGAAGAATTGGCAGTGCCAACTTGATTCTTCTTCTTAATCAACTCAGCAAGGTAAGCAGGACAATTCCTCTTACAATGACCCACCTCCTTGTAGTGGTGGCAGGTGTCATCCTTAGCTGGGTGTTCTATAGCAGAAGGTTTAGGGTTTTTTGGCTTAGGGATATAAACTTGTGTATCATTTTCCTTGCCATTAACTTTACCTTTACCTTTAGCTTTAAGTGATTTCTTATTGGATTTCTAGATTTTACCACCTTTAATCATCATTACTTGTGGTGTTTTAGCCTTTTTAGGTAAACCTTTTGCATACTCAATGAGCATATCATGTAGTTCACTAACTGTCTTCCCCGTGTTATGCTTGTTTCAGTGAGGCCATTCAAGATTAAACCAACACTAAGCTCTTGTGGAAGCACATAACCAAGACGTTCCAGTTCCACATAATTCTTCATTTAATGACATATGGGCCAACTGGTTTTCCCTCATCTTGTTTGCAAGCATGGAAAGTTTGGATCAGGTCAAACCACTCCACTCCAGCTTGTTTCTCAAACATGGATTTAAGCTCCTGAAGCATTTAAGACCAACTTAAGTTGACGAAAACAATCATTGAAATTATTTCCAGAAATTTCAAACATCGATCTGAAAGCCGAATGGTTTATGTTTTAGACAGGTAGTGCCATTTACAAACATAGTAAAGTTCAAGAATTAGTATTTTCGATAATACTCCTTGAAGAAAATTAACTACCCACGTTTATATAAATAAACAATTAATTTTCTAAGGTTAGGACCCAACTTGACATACCGCCACCATATCAGTTGATCTGCTAGCGATGGTGTATTCAAAAAGGTAATCAACGATTGATAATTCATAACTTTTGCAATTCCTAAACCATATGGGACTTACTTTATTACAATAATATCTAGTAAGCATGTTTCCTCCCATCTATGCCGCGTGTTAACATGTCTAACCACAACAACGCTAAGTCGTCTAATTTTAAAACAGTAATTATGTAACACTTACCGTCTCACGGAAAAGCGTATAATTACCTTGTGATTGCAAATCTACATACGTCTCACGCATAGTAAAGAGCAATCAGCAAGTGTTTTTACAAACTGGATGGCAATAACTTAGTTGAAAAAGGGTATTTTATTTGACGTGTCAAATATGTACGAAGAAGCATGCATACATCTTCGTATCATTGATTTTAATAAAAACTATTACTCAATTTAGCTATTATTACGGTATCACCTATTATCATCGTATCTTATACATAAATAGTGAGACCTTAAAATTGACGATTCAACGTGTTTCCAAATTTAAAGAGTTATGTCTTTTTTCAAAAAATAACACTGTAGTGACATGCCATGGTTCACGGTAACTCCAATCGAACGCACAAAGAAGCGAAGAATCAGGTCAGCGCGAAACGTATTAAAAACCTGAATTCTTTAGGAAAATCCTCCTTAAACTTCTCTTATAGTTTATTCTAGTGGATGAGTCGTACTTCCCATGAGTCCATAGCGTCTAGTTTTAATAAAAAAACTTTAATTTTGGAAGCACATTATGAACTATAAATTGCTAGTCTAATCATGGAAGATTTTATATCGGATGTAAGCCGAATCCACTTTTGACTTTTTGCATTATATAGTCCATAATAAATCTAATTTCGATAATCATTAGTCATGTTTATATTTGTTTTTCGAAAAACCCTTTTATTTTCTCACAAGTCAAGAACTTAAAATAAAACATATAAACATCAACTAAACTAAATAACATTTATTTAAAAACACTTAACAATTAAGGCATGTAAACATTAAATATGATCATAATTATCTAATAATTAAATAATATATTTATTCACATAAGGCTCCTTTATCAAATGACTCCGGCCACATACATCGAATTAATCGATGGCGTAAGCCTTATATAAATAAATACCACATAGCACATAAATCTTTTAACTATTTTAGGCCCCGTTAATTCAATAATAAGGGTCTTCCTGAATTCTTGAATCATGGATCTTACCAATTAAGAAAATATTTAAAATTATGCGAATCTTGATCATATTAAAAACAAATCATTTTAACAATTAACAAGATTTAAATATCTAATATCAATCAATGATAAATTTGCATGATTTTATCATGGATCTCCATTAACAAAACTTAAAACTATTAACAATTAATACATCAAGTTTTATATAAAATTGCATACAACCTAGATCTCATCTAATTAATTTTATTAACCGTCAAGATTAAATCTTTTAACAAAAACGCCCATCAGGGCATTAAAATTAATCACGAAACCCTAATTTGTCCAATTTTATTCCTTGTAATTAAAGATTCTACACGATGGCTCATGATGCCGTTGTTGGGTTTTATGACCTAATTAACAATTAATTAACACGAGTACGCAGCGAAATTAAAGAACACATGTAGAACACATTAATTAACAAGGATAGAAGATGATTACCTTTTAGTACGAAACGATACACCGTTTAAAGGTAACCGTTAACTCCGTTTTCTATATACGCGTATGTATAATTACCACACGCAAAACCTCCAAGTTCTAAAGTAAGATCTCTCTAAGCTTCCACACATAATACGTTCTTAGAAAACAATGAAGTATGCTAGTACTAGTAGTGTTTTAGTAAACGAACACCACGACACTTGGATCAAATCAACACGTGAGCAAAACCACCGTCTAGTGATGGTGGTACACCATCGAAACAAACACCCTTAAGGGTTGTTTGGTTTTGGCTGATCGCAAGAAGGGAACGAAAAACCCTTTTGGGTTTTTGTTTTGGTCGAACAAACAAGAGAGGAAGAGAGGGAGAGTTTTTGGGTTTTTTCACAAAACATATATCCAATAATGAACCTCAAGTCCTCCTTATATAGCCTACACAGCTTGGAGAACAAGCAAGTAAGCCCAAACCCCTTTGGGTTGTGGGTTCGGCCGACCAAAGGGAAGAGAGAGGTAAACCCTCACTTTCCTTTTTCCTGTTTTACATATTAGTCCTTAATGTTTAACTAAACAGTTAACTAATATATTTATTTATCGTTTACTAAAAACACTAATTAAACATTATTTACGTATTAACGTGTGCATCCCCTTAGGCTCGAATAAATAATTCGGACATGTATTATTTACGATGGACATATTCCAACAAAAAGAGGGGTTCGAATGTCATTTCTAGCAAACAAGAGGAGGTGTTTGAGTATGCCTTAGAGAACAAGTTTTGGGCTATATATAAACCCCTTTGCCTCATTCATTCGGGTGTGAGATACATATGATATAAAAAGTCAATCGACTGACACACCCTTTTGATACCTATGGTCCTAAAATAATTCTATATATGTATTCATGCATGAATAGTGAATGCAATGTAATATGCATGCATAATATAATATATGCATACCTTTTCCTTTGTGTTAGGATTATGAAAAAGACTCGGTCACCCCTGTGTATCGTTTAGTATAGCATAGCTCGTAGTTAGAAAGTAAGCGTATGGCTTTCGGTATTGGGCCGGGTCTTTTACCCAAGTGTAAGCCCATACCCAAGCCCATTATGCTCACAAACACTTGTATATAAACCCCTTCCTACCCATGGGAAGGGGTTGGTTGTTCATTTCATAAGAAAACTTAGTCTTGCACTTTCTCTCTCTAGAAAGATTACTTTCTCTCTCTAAGATTAAGTAGCCAACCCATCATCTCTTGCTTGTGTTATGATATCATATATACTACAATTGGTATCAGAGCCCATGGGATGATTAGATAGATTGTGTGTGCGTTTCCTTGGTTAGTTTAGATCAAAAGTTTGGGTTTAGAAGGTTTATGGTCTTATTCTTGACACTCTTTGATTCTCATGTTTGTGATGTTAAAGTTAGTGTTTTTATAGTTGTTATAACTTTCTAGGACCAAGTTGTGCAAAAGAAACCAAGTGAAAACGTTCAAAAGGGTGATTTTTAGGGGTTTTTAGGTGAAAAAGTTTGTATCTTCGTCGTTGCGTTTTGACCCTTTGTGACATTCTTGGTTGCATTTTGGGTAAAGAAAGCATATTGCGTTTTGATCATTTCGTTTTGACCTAGAGGTTGCGTTTTGATCGTTGCGTTTTGATCATTGCGTTTTGACCTAAAGGTTGCGTTTTGGTCGTTGCGTTTTGGTCGTTGCGTTTTGACTATAGATTGTTCATTGCGTTTTGACTCAAGACTCTTC
>BQNB010001855.1:1142-30635 GCA_026074375.1 Tanacetum coccineum | reverse complement strand
TTTCGACCAAATATTTAATATCATGAGAATCTGAGATGGCAAAATCTATCGTCACTTAGCTTTCTGCACAAATGGTTTGTTTTTAAAGATTGAGTTGCACAACTTATTAAAGGCTAAATAAGCCCAAGCCTGACTTGTGAGTTTAGGGTACTAGGTTTCACTATTATAAATAGTGGTTAATAATAAAGTTATAACCATGAGGATTTTATCATCTAACATTATTAGAGGCTAAATAAGCTCAAGCCCGACTTATGAGTTTAGAGTACTAAGGTTTCACTATTATAAATAGTGGTTAATAATACATGGATTTTATCATCTAACATGGTATGAGAGTCGGTACGATCTTGAGACCTACTCAGTCATCAATTCAAGCCGCCACCAAGGCTGCAATACCACCCCGTCAAAACTCTCCTCCACCGTTTGTCACAATAAACAAACGAATATGCAGTTTCAACGTTTGTCACCATAAACAAACGAATATCCAGTTTCAACGTTTGTATCATAAACAAACGTATTTAAAAAAAAAATACCGCCACCGTTTCCGTTTTCCACGATCTCATCTTGATGTGCGACTTAAAAGTCATAACATTATCTATCTTTTTTCCGTTTTTTTTTCTTCCGTTTCCGTTTAGTTTCCGTCTCGATCTAGAAGGCTGCTGCACCGAACAAAGCTGCAGTGAAGAAGACACCGATCCACAACCGCTGAAAGCCTCTTCTACAACAGCTTCAACAAAACAATCTCCGATGATGATTGTCTCACTCCTTTAAAAGGGCAATAATTGGTTGAGATCCGGTTGTGGGTGTAAGGCGTGAAGTTTAATAATGAAATCAATAAGGTTTATTAATGTTTTAGACTTTTAGTAGTGGGTTCAAAAAAGATGGTCCTTTATATTTTTATGCATTATGTCGGCTATTTTTCTAAAGGGTAAAGGTCATTTATTATCAACCTATTTTTTATTTGTACTGTAATGACCAACTTACTTTTTTTTCGTACTCATTACGCCCACGTATATTTAAATTTTGTTCGATATCACCAATATGACCATAAAATGACTATATTACCATTGTCTTCTTTAAAATATTTACAATCATATTTTTTTTAAAGTACTTTAACAAATTTAAATTTTTTTACTAAATTTTTTTTAAAAACAAATATAAAATATTTTTTTACGTTATTTTTAGTAAAAAATTTAAATTTTTTTATAAATATTTAAAGAAAAAATCGTATTTTTTAAAATCTTAATTTTTTTTAAAATTTTTAAATATTTTCGTACTTATTAAAATTTTAATTTTTTTTCAAAAGAAAGTTAATTTTTTTTCTACGAAAAAAATTAGTTTTTTTTTAAGTTAAGAAAAAAATAAAAAAGTTAAAAAATTCGAAGTAAAACGTAAAAAAGTTTTAACTTTTTTATTTTTTCTTAACTTAAAAAAAAATTGTTAAATTTAAAAAGTACGAAGATAATTAAATTCATTTAAAAAAATTAAGATTTTATAAAGTACGAAATTTTAAAAAAGAATAATTACTTGTCAAAGTACGAAATTTTTTAAAAAGTAATTTTTTTGAAGTACGAAATTTTAAAAAAAATAATTTTTAAAAAAATCGTACTTTTTAAAAAATTATGATTTAAAAAAATTGTTTTTTGTTAAAGTGCTTGTTAAAGTACTTTTTAAAAAAATTAAGATTTAAAAAAATTATGATTGTAAATATGTTAAAAAAGACAAGGGTAATATAGTTATTTTATGGTAATATCGAACAAATTTGAGTGTACATGTAATGAATACGAAAAAAAATAAGTTGGTCATTACGGTACAAATGAAAAAATAGGTTGATAATAAATGGTCTTTACCATTTTCTAAAAGCAAAAATAGTGTGTTTATTTGCTCTTTTATGTAAAAGCAAAAAGTTACGGTGGCAGTGTTTATTTATTTAGTTGTTGGCTATTAGTGTGTGGTGTTTATTTATGTTTTATGTTGTCTAGTTCGAGCTTTCGTGATTTCACCGCTCGAACTACGGAGGAGTATTAGATGATAAAGTATGTAAGGCCCAAGCCCGTTTGTGGGTGTAAGGCCCAATAGGGTTTTATGTATTTGTCATATAAATGTTCAATCAATAAACGCATAATACCTACGGGGTTAACATTCAACAAAACTATCCACACAAAAAGTCTATTTGCACTTTTTTTTTTAAAAAATTTGTTATATTCATATAAATCTTTTACCTAAAATGAAGCAGTGAGGCATATTTATAAATTTATACATTAATTGTGGTTTCGAGTACGCGAATTTAGTTCCTTCCGAACTTGGGTATGATAAACCACCGTATACGTCAACACATGTCAAACCTGCTGTTGGGAACTAGATGCTTCTACAACTTAATGCTGCTGGTTTAAGTTTGTGCTGCTGCTGAAGTTTTGAGAAAACAGTCTAAGTCATTAGTACTGTTAATTCAATAGTTAGTGCTGCCAGTACAAAGTGTTAGTACTGTCAGTTTATTAGTACTATTAGTTATATAGTTAGTACTGTTAGTTATGATAGTTAGTACTCCTTGTGTGATATGCATGAGATATATTAGGAATAGATATGCATTATCAGTAGACGCATTTTGTAAGCCCATTAGGGTTTCATTGGTGTATAAAAGGAACCCTACGGCATAGATCTAGATATCATCTCTCATAGTTAGTATTCATAGTTTCAAGGTTATTCTGTAACTTTGATTGTGTTCAATATATTAAAAGTTTAGTAAATATCTTGTTTTACTGTTTCATTGTTCTTCTTAGTATTACAAACTAAATTCCACATAGTTTGTGATATTCTCAATCTTAGTTTCTATCATAGTTGTCTTGGATCTATCTAATACAACTAAGCTTTAACAAGCTAAGTAAGATCTGTTCAGAAGGGATCAACAAGTTGTATCAGAGCTTGTTGTGAAACTTTGAATAAGAAGAACTCTAACTCTACACAAGATTTGTTATCAAAGAAAAGATGGATTCACAATCAGAAACTACCCAAACAGTGTCTGCACTAAAACTTCCAGTACTCAAAACTGGAGAGTATGATCTATGGAGCATGAGAATGGAACAATACCTCACTTTCACTGATCATGCCCTTTGGGAGGTAATAGTAAATGGTGATTCAGTTATACCAGTTGCATCAGCTAGTGCTGGTGCTGAAGGTCCTATTCCTCCTAAAACTGCTGAACAAAAGCTTGCTAGGAAAAATGAACTAAAAGCAAAAAAGCACTCTTATGCTAGCCATTCCTGATGAGCACCTACTGAAGTTTCATTCCTGCAAGGATGCACATTCCTTATAGGAAGCAATCAAGAATAGGTTTGGAGGCAACAAGGAATCAAAGAAGATGCAGAAGACCATTCTCAAGCAGAATTATGAAAACTTTGCTGCATCAAGTCAAGAAGGACTGGATAAAACCTATGATAGGTTTCAGAAGCTCATTAGTCAACTTGAAATCCATGGTGAAGTTATCTCTCAGGAGGATGCAAATCTGAAGTTGTTGAGAAGTTTACCACCAGCTTGAAACAATATTGCTTTTATCATGAGAAACAAATCAGATCTAGATGAATTAAGCATGGATGATTTGTATAATAATATGAAGGTGTATGAATCTAAGATCAAAGGCCAAACAAGTTCAAGCTCAAATTCTCAAAATGTGGCTTTTTATCTTTAGAAATACTAGCAATACTTATGATGCAGTTAATACTGCTCATGATGTTTCTGCTGCTAGTTCACAATACAAGCTTCTCCTTAATCTATACTGATGATTGTCATGTTTTCTTCTTTGCTAAACAATCCAATAGACCATAGTAGACAAATAAAGGATCTAGAGCAGAATTGATATTGATATCTTGAAGAATGGTCTCAAATGGCAAGGTGGCCATGCTTAACCATGAGGGTGTAGAGATTCATATAAGACATGAATGAATCTAATTTCAATGGCAAAGAAATTGTTAGCTTTGATAAGACAAAGGTTGAATGTTACAACTTGCCAAAGGAAGCCATTTGCCAGAGAATGCAGGGCACCAAGGAATCAGGGGAATAGAAATAGAATGATCCAAGAAGGAAATGCACAAGTGGACACATCTACTACACATGCCGTTGGTTTACAAGATGGAATAGGTGGGATATGATTGGAGCTTTCAGGCTGAAAAAGCCCCACAAACTTTGCTCTAATGCCTATCCTCTCAAGGTTTATCAAGTCATCAAGTTCAAATTCTGAGGTACATACTTGATCTAAAGATTATTTAAAATCATATGAAGCTCTTCAAAAATAATTTGATCAACAGCGTAAAGCTCTTAATAAATCTAATCTAGAAATAATAGGTTATCAAATGGGATTAGATCATATAGAAAGCTAAAAAAAAAAATGATAGATGTTCATGAACAAAATGAAGCTATTTATGAAGAAAAGAATTGAATTTTTAAGTAATGATGTCCGAGTGAAAGGAATTTCCTCCAAAACCTTAAAAATTAGTTAGAAGAAGCTTTAAAAGCAGAAGACGATTTGAAACTTAAACTAAAAAAATTGAAGAATCATCAAACATCAACAAATAATTAATAGTCAAAAAAGTGCTGAACGACAAAACTGGTCTTGGTTATGATAGCAAATAAAATGAGAGTGAATTGAATAATGTTCATATGAAATGAATAGAGAAGTGGTTCATAGGAGTTTAACAGAGAAAAGTGATGAGAGATGATAATCAGTAAATAATAGATTCAAAATAGGTGAAGGGTTTCATGCAGTTCCCCCTCCCTACACTGGCAACTACATGCCCCCAAGACCTGACTTATCTTTTGCTGGGTTGGATGAATCTATTTTTGTGTCTGCGGTAAGAAAGACCACCCCTAGTGTGCCTGAAACTGAAACTAGTACATCTAAGACTAGTAAGGATATTGCAGAAAAGCCTAAAACTGTTAGGCCTAGTACTCCTATCATTGAAGAATGGGACACTAATAGTGATAATGATAGTGTGTTTAGACCTAAACCAAAGTTTACTAAAATCAATTTTGTCAAATCTGGTGAGAATGTGAAATCTATCAATAAGGAAAACACACATATGCAAGTAGAGTATCCTAGGAAAAGTCAAAGTCCTAGGGATAATAGAAGAAACTAGAATGGGATGATGACTCAGAAACTAAGGAATGGTTTTGAGTTTATGAAAAAAGCTTGTTTTGTATGTAGGAGTTTTAACCATTTAATCAAAGGCTGTGATTTTCATGACAATAAAATGGTAGAAAAACCAGTGTTGAATAATAAGGGAAGGGTTACTGGTCAAAAGGAAATTAGACCAGTATGGAACAATGCTTAGAGGGTGAACCACCAAAATAAATTGACTCACCCACATCTTAAAATGAATTTTGTTCCAACAGTAATTGCAATAAAGTCAGTACAAGTGCCAGTTAATGCTGCTAAGCAAAGCTCTCCAAGAGCAGCAGCATCAATTAGTACTGCCAGGTTTGTTAATACTATTGTCCCTAAACCAAAAGTGAATGATGCATTACCCATAACATATTCTTATTTTAAAGCACATTCACCAGTAACAAGGGCTTTTAACCAAAAATCAACAGCTAAAACCAACAATTTTAATGAAAAAGTTAATACTGCTAGGTTAACAATGTAACTACTGTTAGGCCAAAATCAGTAGTTAGTGCTGCTAAGGGAAATGGGGAAAATGCTGTTAAGTCCTCAACATGCTGGATTTGGAGACCAACGGGAAATTTTAATGACCATACCTCCAAAGACAGTGAATCATACATGCTTAAAAGATTTAACTATGTTGATCTACAAGGCAGACTCAAGTCAGTAATGGCTTGGGTCCCTAAGAGAAACTAATTCTCTTATTTTGAGTGCAGGGTAATCCACAATATACTTTACAGGATCAAGGGATTTTTGACAGTGGATGCTCCAGACATATGACAGGAAACAAGTCCTTCCTTACAGATTATCAAGAGATAGATGGTGGATTTGTTGCATTTGCGGGAAGTACTAAAGGAGGTAAAATTACTAATAAAGGTAAAATTATGACTGGGAAATTAGACTTTGAAGATGTATACTTTGTAAAGGAACTTAATTTTAACCTTTTCTCTGACTCACAAATGTGTGACAAGAAAAACAGTGCTCTTTTCACTGAGACTGAATGTCTTGTTCTATCTCCTGACTTTAAGCTACTTGATGAAAGTCAAGTCTTGCTTAAAGTTCCCAGACAAGACAACATGTATAGTTTTGATCTAAAGAATGTTGTTCCTTCAGGAGGTTTGACTTGTTTGTTTGTAAAGGCTACAATTGATGAGTCTAATTTATGGCATAGGAGGCTTGATCATATAAACTTTAAAACTATGAACAAACTTGTGAGAGGAAACCTTGTAAGAGGCTTGCCTTTAAAGCTTTTTGAAAATGACCATACTTGTGTTGCTTTTCAGAAGGGAAAGCAACACAAAGCTTCTTGTAAGACCAAGCTTGTGAGCTCTAACAGCCAACCCTTACAAATGTTGCATATGGACTTATTTGGGCCAACATATGTAAGGAGTATCAATCACAAGATATATTTCCTTGTTGTCACTGATGACTATAGTAGGTTTAGTTGGGTTTTCTTTTTGGCCACTAAGGATGAGACCAGTGGGATCCTTAAAACTTTTATAACTGCCATAGAAAACCAAATAAATCATAAGGTTAAAATCATCAGATGTGACAATGGAACTGAGTTTAAAAATAATGACATGAATCAGTTCTGTGAGATGAAAGGGATTAAGAGGGAGTTTAGTGTTGCCAGAACTCCACAACAAAGTGGAGTTGCTGAAAGAAAGAATATGACACTAATAAAGGCAGCTTGGACTATGCTAGCAGATTCATTATTACCTACTACATTTTGGGCTGAAGTAGTTAATACTGCTTGTTATGTTCAGAATAGGGTTTTAGTGACCAAGCCTCACAACAAGATACCTTATGAACTATTACTTGGTAGACCACCTAGTATAAGATTTATGAGACCTTTTGGGTGTCTTGTGACTATTCTTAATACCTTAGATTCCTTAGGCAAATTTGATGGGAAGGTTGATGAGGGGTTCTTTGTTGGATACTCTATAAATAGCAAGGCTTTTAGGGTATTTAATACTAGAACTAAGAAAGTAGAGGAGAACCTGCACATAACCTTTCTTGAAAACAAACCCAATGTTGCAGTGAGTGGACTAGACTGGCTCTTTGATATTGATTTACTAGCAAACTCTATGAATTCTGAGCCAGTTGCTATAGGGAATCAAACTAATAGGAATGTAGGTATCAAGGATAATGTTGATGCAATATCTACTCAACAATATATTCTGCTACCAATACTTTATGATAGTTCACAGAGCTCAGATGATACTGGTAAAAAGACTAATAAAGAACCAGCAAATGAGGGTGAAAGATATGGTTAAGAAAAGGAAAAAGAAGCTTCAAATAAAGAAGGTGACCAGAATGTGCAAGATTTGAGGGCTGAATTGGATAAATTGCTTATTCAACAGAAAGAAGGTTATGCTAATAGCACTAATAGAGATAGTACTGTTAGTCCATCTGTTAATGCTGCTGGGAAAAGTTTTACTAATGCTGATGATCTTCCAACTAATCCTCTTATGCCTGATTTGGAGGATGCTACTGATCTTCTAAATACTGTTATCTTTAGTGGAGCATATGATGATAAAGATGAGGGTGCAGAGGCTGACATCAACAACTTGAAAACAATCATGAATGTCAGTCCTATTCCCACAACCAGAATTCACAAGGATCATCCTAAAGATCAAATAATTGGAGACATAAATTCAGCTACTCAAACAAAGAGGATGACCAAGATTTCTGAAGAACATGCTTTGGTCAGTTACATTAATAAGAAGAGAAGAACAAATCACAAAGATTATCAGAACTGCTTATTTGCATGTTTTCTCTCTCAAAAAGAACCCAAGAAGGTGATTCAAGCTTTGGATGATCCAAGCTGGATAGAAGTAATGCAAGAGGAGTTGCTATAGTTTAGATTGCAAAAGATTTGGACATTGGTTGATCTACCTAATGGTAAAAGGGCTACTAGAACCAAATGGGTCTTTAGAAACAAAAATGATAAGAGAGGAATTGTAGTTAGAAACAAGGCAAGACTGGTGGCACAAGGTTACACCCAAGAAGAAGGCATTGATTATGATGAGGTTTTTGCTACTGTTGCTAGGATAGAAGCAATCAGGTTATTTTTGGCCTATGCATCATTTATGGGGTTTATTATGTACCAGATGGATGTGAAGAGTGCCTTTTTTATATGGTACTATTGAAGAGGAGGTGTATGTGTGTCAACCTCCTGGTTTTGAAGATCCACAGCTCACTGAAAAAGTTTATAAGGTAGAAAAAGCTTTATATAGTCTACATCAAGCTCCTAAAGCCTGGTATGAGACCTTGTCTACCTACTTATTGGAAAATAGATTTAGAAGAGGGATAATAAATAAGACTCTTTTCATCAAGAATGACAAAGGTGATATCCTGTTAGTGCAAGTGTATGTTGATGACATCATCTTTTGGTCTACAAAGAAGTCTCTATGTGTTGAGTTTGAGCAGATGATGCATAAGAGATTCCAGATGAGTTCTGTGGGAGAGCTCACTTTCTTCTTAGGGTTATAGGTAAAGCAGAAAGATGATGGAATCTTCATCATTCAAGATAAGTATGTGGCTGATATATTGAAGAAGTTTGATTTTGTCACTGTGAAGACAGCAACCACTCCAATGGAGCCTAACAAGGCATTGGTCAAGGATGAAGAAGCTGAGAATGTGAATGTTCACTTATACAAATCAATGATTGGTTCATTGATGTACTTGACAGCTTTTAGGCCTGATATAATGTTTGTTATGTGTGCTTGTGGAAGGTTCCAGGTTACTCCTAAAGTCTCACATCTTCAACCAGTGAAGAGGATCTTTAGATATTTGAAAGGTCAACCTAAATTGGGCCTTTGGTATCCTAGAGATTCACCATTTGACTTGGAAGCTTTTTTTGATAGTGATTATGCTAGAGCTAGCATTGACAGGAAATCCACGATAAGAGGTTGTCACTTTCTTGGCAAGAGGTTGATTTCATAGCAATATAAGAAGCAGACTATAATTGAAAATTCTACTACTGAAGCAGAGTATGTTGTTGCTACTAATTGTTGTGGATAGGTGTTATGGATTCAAAATTAAATGCTTGATTATGGGTTCAATTTCATGAACACCAAGATTTACATTGACAATGAAAGCACAATTTGTATTGTGAAGAATCTAGTGTTTCATGCTAAAACTAAGCACATTAAAATAAGGCACTATTTCATTAGAGATTCTTATGAGAAGAGGCTCATTCAAGTAATTAAGATACATACAAATCACAATGTTGCTGATCTTCTCACAAAGGCATTTGATGTTAGCAGGTTTAACTTTTTGACTGCTAGCATTGGATTACTTAATCTCTAAAGATGTATTTGTTGGATTTATGATTGGTGTGGTTTGAAGATAGTATTAGTAATGAATTTAGAGTTAAAACTGGTGGTTGTAAAGTTAATGCTGCTAGGCAGGATTTGGTACTGCTAGGCAAAAGTTAGGACTGCTAGGCGAAAGTTAGTACTGCTAGGAAAAAGTTAGTACTGCTAAGCCAAAGTTAGTGCTGCTTGTTACCGTTAGAGTTATAACTGCTGAGCGAAATTCTTGGTCGGTAAACAGTTTCCTATATAAGCGTATTCGACTACATCAAAATCATTATAATACTCTCGAATACTAAAACGCTCTCAAAATTCACAAACCCACTTCAACTTATCACCGACTTCATAAATTCATCATCAATTAATCATCTATGGCGGATTTGAAGTTTGTTTATCAACATAACATGGTCGCCTGCTTAGAGAAATCAGAAGGGAATGCCGATTTTCATGAAATAGTGGACTTTCTTACTGTTAGCTCTGTACGCTATACCTTAATTGTAAGTCCAACTATCTATGCTTCTTATATTGAACAGTTTTGGAATACTGCACATTCTCAAACATTCAATGATGTGGATCAAATTCATGCCACAGTTGATGGCAAGACGGTAGTAATATCAGAATCATCAGTAAGGAGTGATCTTTACTTTAATGATGAAGATGGTATTACTTGTCTAACAAATGAAACTATTTTTGAAAACCTTGCATTGATGGGGTATGAGAGTGATTCTAACCAACTTACTTTTCATAAAGCTCTCTTCTCCCCTCAGTGGAAGTACCTCATACATACCATTCTACACTGCTTAAGTTTAAAATCTACTTCTTGGAATGAATTTTCCACTAATATAGCATCTGCAGTCATTTGTTTAGCTAATGGTCAAAAGTTTAACTTTTCTAAACTAATTTTTGATGGTATGTTAAGGAACTTGGATACCAATACAAAGAAATTTTTAATGTATCCAAGGTTTTTGCAACTCTTTTTGAATAATCAGATTACTCTTGCAGAACCTTTTAATGATGTTTATCAAACACCTGCACATACTAAAAAGGTTTTCACTAACATGAAAAGAAAAGGAAAAGATTTTTCAGGAAGAGTTACTCCTTTGTTTGCATCAATGTTCGCACCACCAGTAGTAGAGGGTGAAGGTTCAGGACAACCCTCTGAACCCCAACCAGCACCTTCTACTGCTCAACCCAGAATTGAAGAACAAATCTCAGTTACTGAATCATCATCACCCTAAAATACTCAATCACCTAGGCAAGCCTTACAAGAGGACACTCAGTTACCTCAGACTAATGTACCTATACCAAATGTAGCAGATGAGGATGTCTTTAAGGAGTGGGATGACAAAGTGTAGCAGTACTAACTGGTCCTTCAACAAGTACTTACAAGAGGACTCTCAGTTTCCTTCAAATGTTAGTACTGCTGGTCCTTCTACAAGTACTGCTGGGGATATTTTTGAAGATGAAATAATGACCATTGCTGATACACTTGTGGCTATTAGGAGCACAAGACCAAGAACAACCTCAGTAGTAATTCATGATGTTGAAGAAGAACCAAGAAGATCAACTCCAGCACCAACAGCACAACCTTCATCCAAGGATAAGGGCAAAGCAATTATGGTGGAGCCTGCAAAGTCTCCAAAGAACCCTATAAAGGCTCAGATTCAAAAGGGATGCAGAAATAGCTCAAAAGATAAGGGCAAATCGATTATGATGGAGCCTACAAAGTCTCCAAAGAACCCTATAAAGGCTCAGATTCAAAGGGATGTAAAGATAGCTCAAAAATTGTTTGAAGAAGAACAAGCATAGTTTAAGAGAGAGCAAATGATTACTAGGGAAAGAGTTGCAGAACAAGAGGCCAAGGATGCTGCATTGATTGAAAAAATGGAAGATGTTCAAGCAAGGATGGATGCAGATTGATTACTAGCAGATGGACTTCAACAAGAAGAAAGAGAAGAATTTACTATTGAACAAAGGTCTAGAATGTTGGTGGAAATGATTGCTGAAAGGAAGAGGTTCTTTGTTGCATAAAGGGCTGAACAAATTAGAAACAAACCACCAACCATAGCTCAACTCAAAAACAAGATGGTTACTTATCTAAAACACATGGGCAAGTACACTCACAATCAAATGAAGAGCAAGAGCTTTGAAGAAACTCAGAAGCTGTATAAAAGGGAGCAGAAGTGGATCAATGACTTTGTTCCTATGGATTCTTAGGTGGTTAAAGACAGTAGAAAAGGTAAAGCTGAAGGCAGTAGAAAGAAAATAGTTGCTAGGAAAAGAACAGGTGAAAAACTTGATGATGAAAGTGTCAATAGACAGAAGATAGAGGATGATGCTGAGAAGGAAGAGCTTAAAGCTTATTTGGATATAATTCCAAGAGATGATGAAACCATAAATGTTGAATCATTAGCTACAAAGTATCCAATAGTTGATTAGAAGACACATGTTCTATCAGAAGACAAGATGTATTATGAGATCATCAGGGGTGATGGAAGTACTAAACCTTACAAGATATTTACAGAAATTCTTGATGATTTTGATAGGCAAGATGTGTTAGATCTATATACGCTGGTTAAAGAAAGGTTTGAGACTGCAAGCACAGAAGGATATGACATATATTTTTGGAGAGATCTCATTAGTGTATTTGAACCAAGTAAAGATGATGAAATCTGGAAAGCTCAGCAGGACTACACATTGATCAGCTGGAGATTATTTGATTCATGTGGAGTTCATGTATTACTGATGGATACTGGAGTTGCTATTCACATGTTGATAAAGAAGACATATCCTTTTACACAAGAGATGCTTTCAAGAATGCTGAGTAGAAGACTAGAAGTTGATCATGAGTGTAAAATGGCTTATGAGCTTCTCGGGTTTACAAGATCCCAACTTCAGAAGTAGAAGAGTGTTTGGATACATCCTCCTAGTGATCAAGATGCAGATAATGAAGAAACTTAATGATTAACAAGATGAATATCAAGTTTAAGGGAGGATTGTTGGGAACTAGAGGCTTCTACAACTTAATGTTGTTGGTTCAAGTTTGTGCTGCTGCGGAAGTTTTGAGAAAATAGTCTAAGTCATTAGTACTGTTAATTCAATAGTTAGTGCTGCCAGTAAAAAGTGTTAGTACTGCTTGTGTGATATGCATGGGATATATTAGGAATAGATATGCATTATCAGTAGACGCGTTTTGTAAGCCCATTAGGGTTCCCTTGGTGTATAAAAGGAACCCTACGGCATAGATCTAGATATCATCTCTCATAGTTAGTATTCATAGTTTCAAGGTTATTCTATAACTTTGATTTTGTTCAATATATTGAAAGTTTAGTAAAGATCTTGTTTTACCGTTTCATTGTTCTTCTTAGTATTACAAACTAGATTCCGCATAGTTTGTGATATTCTCAATCTTAGAAGGTTCTCCCTCGTTAACATAATCTAAAACAACAAAATTAGCCTTGAACTTTACCCTATGAATTTCCACGTCGACATCATTCACCATATTTATACCGTAGTTGCTAAAATTGACATACACAAAACCCATGTTTTCCAACACTTTTTCCGTAACATAGTTTTCCGAATCTGCAAGGTCGAGCTCCGCATCCCAAGCTCCTTACCCCATCAACTTTGCATGGTATATAGTACCTCATGAATGGTTCACCAAAGGCCTGAAGTGGCGCCTTGGTAAAGATTGCAATTTGTTGATTATCCACCTCTATCACAACACTCTTGTGCTCCAAAGCATCAAACAACTTTGCGTCCTTAGCAACTTTTGAATCACCATCATCCATACATTCCTCAAGATCCTTCAAGTATTCCGAAACCAAGCTCAAAGTACCCATTCTGAAAGCTTAAACAACTATTAAAGACAACACGCATCATCCAACTCATTAGCAATGGGTTACTATAAACAATTAATCATTCACACTTATTTTCCATAGTAGTTTAACCCGTTTACCATTTTAGAACTGGCCCGCGCATCCCTATGCTTCATATTTTCCAAACTCGAAAAGTTTTTCACAGAATGTCCCTTGCCGAGCGGCAGGGTGCTCGAAATTTTTTTATTTTAAATTTAATTCGAATTTTTTTTATCAGGTGGTGCCGCCCCGGCAGGCAACCTTCTGAGAGATTTTTTATTTTTTTTATTTTTGCTACTTATTTACCATCTAATTTTTAACTAAACATTTCCGCTACCTTTTGTAATGATTAAAACATGAATAAAATACAAGTCCCCGGCAACAGTGCCAAAAACTTAATGACGTTGGTCGGGTGCAAGTTCTATATTTATAATCGAGACTAATGAAATTACCAACGAAACATACGAGCAAGTATACTCGTTCAATCGTAGTAAAGTCGGGTAAGTCAAGTTCGCTCCACAGGACTTGGTTCAAACCAATACTAGGTGGAAAGATAGACACTAAGGTTGTCACGGCCATTAGCATCACAAAATCAAGGTAATTACTTAAGCAAATTCGTTTCATTCTTAAGGCTATACTTATGCGAGAAATCCAAGTCATTGATATCCATGTTTGATCATATTGGGTAAACAAGTCTATATGATTCACAAAACCCATTTGTATATAATTCAACTCCGTGGTATACTTCACCAAATCATATTTATGCATGAAACTAATGATGAACCCTTTCGACCTATGAACATCATTAACCCTAAACCAATTAAGTATGTTTGCTAGATACTTGATGCTCCTAAGTGATTCAACAAGTCCTTTTGACCTATACATGAATTCAAGCTCTTTTGTTCATCTTTTTGATTATGTGAAAATGGTAGGTGTCAATTACCAAAACCCCTTTTTAGTTTGTCACTGCTAATAGAGAATAGCCTACGCCACGAGTTCGACCTATAATTCCGTAGGTATTCTGCCACAAATCATAGAAAAGAACTCAAGACATAAATAAACCACATGTTCACAAAAATCATCATTCATACACAATCAAACATTTCACCAAATTTATTTCATTCCACACATAAGTATTATGAGACTACTCCATATATAAATTCATTTTACAAATCCAACATTCAAACAATAATTTAAGACACATCTCAGAAATATTTGTAAACATTAATACCTACAAAGATTCCTATAGGTTTGGTGATTTAGCTTACCAAGGGCCTCCAATCGTCGTAATCAACGTAACGCCAAGAGTGGTGCTTCTTCCTTCAAATTCGTCCTCACACTCTCCTGGATTTGCAGAGATATTTCTACAGCTTTTGGGGTGAATATAGGTGATGGAAACTTAACCTAATTGAGGGTTAAGGGTTTCTAGTTGTTAGTGTGTGTTTTTTTAGGGTTAAGACCACCAAAACCATTTATAATGCTTCCAAACTGACTTAGGGAGTTAATGTAAGTCCCCTCAGTTGATAATACAAGTATATGATCGGTTTCCAGGCATAATGGCTCGTTAACTTGCTCATAATTGCAAAAATGTAACTGACATCGTGGTCCTACCGGGCGACAAAGGCTCGCGTCGGGCGGCAATCCCATCGAGCTCTTTGCCGGGCGGCAATGCCTCCTGCCGGGCGGCAGAGTGCTCATCGCAACATGCGATCTTTACTTTTCCTCGTCTTTCGTCTTCCGATTAACTTTTTGTCCCTCGGACCAATCCATACCACATGTTTATGACCAAAAGTGCATATTTTACTGTTCCAGATGGGTCTTCAAATCAAATATCGAATTAGCCCTCATTTCTTAGCTTCTTTTCTCCACTTCGTATCTTTCGGCTAGCTGCAACACAAGAAACTCATTTTGCACAATAACAGGGGTAAGACGTTATTATGATTATCATTCGGGGGCGAAGCCCCCGAATCACGGGGGTCCGGGGGCAGCGCCCCTTGTAGCAGGGTCTAGGGGGCGGCAGCCCCTGGCAGGGTCCAAGGGGAAGAGCCTTGAAAATAAACACTATCATCAATTATTTTCTCGTCGGCTAGTTCAACATCATAATAATGGTCTAATGTAGTTGGTGTGATATCAATTAGGGAACTAAATGTAGTAGATATAAAACTTCTATCAGCACTAGTATCAAATAAGATAAAAGCATAGCGGTCGTTTAGAAGGAACGTACCCATAATGACGTTGGAGTCCGGGTTTGTTCCCGCATTGCCCACCACATAAACCTTGGCTGGTGCATTGCCATTCCCACGTTGATTACCACGATTTCCATTCTTCAGCTTCGGGCAATCTTTCTTGAAGTGCCCCTGAACACCACACTCATAACAAGTGACAACATTCTGAGTTGTCCCTAAGTTCCCACGATTGTTATTAATACCGTTGGGACCAGAACTCCTACAGTCACGAGCCAGATGACTGATCTTCTTGCACTTATTACACCTGGGAGCACATGGACCTTTGTGGTGATAGTTGCATTTTGTACACAAAGGCAATGATCTAGTGTACTCTCTCTTTTCACCAGGCCCAGCAGTGTAAGCCCTCCCAGTGTTCTGTCTCTTGTTTTGTTGTTGGTGCCCCTGATTGTTTCCAGCATTAAACTCCAACTTCCTCTTCTGCTTAGATTGCCTTTTAGTAATAGTGAGGACTTTTTGATCCATCTGATCATTGGCAAACTCAATTGCTTTCTCCATCGTCTTGGGTTGATATGACATTACATTTCCCCGGATCATATTAGGAAGTCCACCAACATATTTCTCAACTTCTTCTGATTCCTCGTGGAACATCCTTCCATACATCAGTGCAAGCTCATGAAAACGCAGAGTATAACTTGCGACATTAGTACCTTTTACTTTTAGGTTCCAGAGATCAATTTCTAACTTCTTGATTTCACCCCTTGGGCAGTATTTGACTGTCATCATCTTCTTTAGTGCCTTCCAGTCCATAGCATAAGCAACATCTTGAGTGACAGTCTTCATGTGGGAGTTCCACCATGTTAGAGCATTTCCAAGGAAAGTGCATGTAGCAAACTTAACTTGGTTCTCCACAGCACAGTTGCTGATATGGAACACTGATTCCATCTTTTCGAACCATTGTGACAGCACAACCACTCCTTCAGTACCCTTAAAAGTAAGGGGCTTGCAATTCAGAAAATCCTTATACGTACACTCACAGGGAGTGCGTATAGTTCCTCTAATTCTAATGTCAGAATTGTGGCTTCTGTCGCCATGACCATTAGTGCTATTTCGAAGAGTTTCATGGTTAGCAAGTGCCGCAGACACTCTTGCTTCGATTAGTTGCTCAACAGCAGCAGCTGTCATAGGGGCAGCAGCCGCAGCAGCAGCAGCTCTTGCAGCAGCAGCAGCCCTTGCAGTAGCAGCAGAGGTTCTTCTTGGCGGCATATTGTTCTAAATCACAACAATATAAAACACGTGAGTTTTCATAAACATCACAACATGACATGGGTACAACATATATATAACAAGATCACATCACACAGTGATTACATAACATGACTGGGATCATAACACATAACATAATTGAGATTGACATAACATAATACAACACATTATATATAACAAGATCACATCACACAGTGATTATATAACATGACTGGGATCACAATACATAACAGAATTGAGATCGACATGACATAATACAACACATCATATATAACTGGGAAAACATACATGATTGTCCATACAAGAATGGAAAAATCAAATCCTATGCCGTGCTAGTGGGTATAAAACCATAATACTTAGCGGTAACATAATGTTAGCTAAGAATATGACATAAAAATGTTAACACCTAGCAAAACTACCGCGCCCTCGGGGGTTTATTTACATGAGTCTGATCTCTAGCTGAAGTGCATGTATCTGTCTAGATCCGCTGCAATGTCCCTGTCGAATGAAACCTGTGCAATCAGTGTTTCCGTTAATGACTCTTGTGAAGCGATACGGTATTCCTGAATTCTGGGTGTGTGCTATAGGCCTTGCAACTCATAGTGAACTGAGAACTCAATCCCACTGAATGCGCCCAAGCTCCTCTCGAGAACTAGAGCTCCTGATCCAACAATCGTGCAGTCTCATAGTGAAACTGTCTATCCTCGGTCAATACGTCAACTCTCTAAGATAACTGAGTCTGTCTGTCCTGACCATCCTCGATCACAACATAAATATCCTGAGTGTCCTGCTCCTGCACCGCAGCAAGCTCAGTCACAATAGCATTGACCCCCTCGAGGGTCATCTATAACACTCGTGTTTTAGGGTCATTGACGACGTCAATAAATTCACTATTTATTTTTAGTATTGTACGCGTTTGCTTTTAAATCATAATCGTTAAGTTAAATCGCGTAAGCTAAAAATGATCATTCAATGTAAACGGGCATCAAACAATTAAATATTTACATCAAACAAGTGTTAAGTAATTATTGAGAGGATAATTATTAACTTTGCATATTTTATTTTTATTGGTTACGTAAAGTGTTTACGTTTCGCGATAAAATACGTTTAGGCATACCCGGAACCACCAAAACTTTTCTACGCTTCAACAAATACTCATTTTTATACCCAATACCCAAAGTTTTATAAAAATTTACCCATATTTATGATGTTAGCCATTGTGCACATAAAAGAAACGAGCTAGAACTTATACACTTCAAATATACACTTTATGTTAAAACTACACTTTTAATGCTTCAAGTAATACATGTATTTTCATAAGATATCAAAAATACAATAAGTACTCCCCCCCTAAATTTCATTTATGACTTACCAAAGGGGTCTAAGAGCTCATAAGTTACTAACTAAAGTCTTGTACCAACCTAGTAACATTAATACCTAAACTATGACTAGTAAATTTGACCACCTTTCTTCCTTGAAACCCTCTCCATGTTTTCTCTTGGTCTTGGTCAAGATTGCAAGTATTTTGACTAGTCTTGAAGTGTATAAGAGTTCATAACTAGTAGATAAAACATACAACACTTTTCTTAAGCAAAAGTTTCATAAATACTCTCTTTGTGCTCTCTCTTACCCACGGCTCAAACAACCACCCATACACAATCCATATAAATTTTATTTACCCCATATTCAAGTGTTCTTACATCCTATCTAAGAAGGTTTGAAGGGTTGATTAAGCATTTGCAAGGTTTAAGCATAAAAAGGCAAGATTAGGGTTTCAATTGGTTTTAGGGTTTTCTAAACCTGCAAGCTTGGGTTTAAAATCTAAACAAGGTTTTAGAACATATTTCTCATCATCATACATCACTCTAAGATTATCTAAAAGCCCTCATCTTTTCATAATTTCATTTATGCGCTACATTAGTTCTATATAGCAAAATCACCATTAGGATACTTTTAAACATGTAAAACATATTTTTACTTGTGATTATGATTATATACACTTATTCATGTGTTATGTGGTTGTAAATATCATGGAATGATGGAAATATAAGCATGGTATCATGTTGGTTTAAGTGTAAAAAGTATAAGTATAAACTTGTGATCAAAAGTTACTTAATAAAGTTTATGATTTAAAAGGTTGTTAAGAACTTGTTACCATGGACTCTTGGACATATGATGGACTAATGGACATTATTATATGTAAGACATAGGGTATACGATATGGCAAGGGACTTGTAACAATATTATTAAGCTAAAAAGTTATAAAAATCACCCTAAAACATATTTTTACAAAATATTCAAAAGGGGTTGTTTTGGTCCAAAAATTTAAGCATGTGTTTTATATTTTATAAAAATTCTATATCTCATGACGTTTCCAAATATATAAAGAACTTGAAAAACCGACTTATAACGAAGGAGATACGCTAATTACAAGTTTTACGATAATTAATACTTTTATAAAAGTCATTTTATAAAAAGTTACTGTTCATCAGGGACTTTATTTTCGAAAAACATCATAAATAAATAGGACATTTATTTACGAGAACGTGCTCGAAAGAATTACTAAAAACGAAGCTAAAACGAATAAAATACGACGTTTACGATAATTAAAGTTTATAAAAGAAATTTTATAAACTATGAACAGTAAAATTTACTATTTATCAGCAGACCCAAATGTATAAAATGTGATAATTTTGATACATTTTTCAATTACAAAGACGTGCTCGAAGGAATCGCTAAAATCGGGATTAAAACGAATAAGTTATTACGTTTACGAGTTTACGACAATTTAAAATTTATAAAACGTCATGAACAGTAAAAGTACTGTTCATCAGAAGGTCTTAAAATATAAAAATGTCATATTTTTATATATCATCTTAATACGAAGACGTGGACGTAAGAAACGCGCGAAACGGATTTAAAACGGGAAGTTACGCTATATTTACTAAAACGGTAATTATAAACGTTTTTTACCTTATAACCATGATTCTAAATTTCAAAATAGGTGGTGATGAGATATATTGGATTATAGTGTTGTTATTATTTCATAGTACTTTGTTCTATACGACCTATAATTATTTAGGTTGCATTCGGCGTATTTGTGACGCATTTTCAGTTGTGATTTATAATATCGATTCACCCACTCGAGGTGAGTTCATAGCCCCACGTTTTTTACAATTATATTGATTTACAAGTTTTGGGGTGAGAAACATGTTTTGTTTTATAATTGAACGCAAGTGGACATTTTTATATAATGATTACGTTTTGCCTAAGTAGCTTGAACCCAATATGCTCGGTATCATGGACTGTTAATTTTTGGTTTGAGAGCGCGAGTGTTGTAAATAGATCTATTTAGGATTGACCTCCCCGTTCGGGTGACTAGCTATCACCGGGAACGAACGTTATAGCATGTCGATTTTGGGATGTTTCGGGTTGAACATCATCATGGGCAATGTAGGCAATATTTATATTGTATTCATATATGTCTAGCTTCAGTGTCATGAGCTTAGGGAAACGTAATGGCATTTTATGATATTAATCACGGGGAAATCTTGCGGTCCGGATTTTATACATATATAACCTTTGATTCAACAACATGTATGTTGACACCCCCCCCCATTTTAAGCATATTTTTCTCAGGTTAATAAGGTACTAAGAAACAAGGATACATTGGTTGGTCTACATTGTAGAGTCATTTCTATAAAGATTTACGTGATTTATTTTAGGTATTTGTCATGTAGAAACTCTCGACGCGCGCGCATTTTCAACGAAGATGAAAAGTTTAGCGTTGACCCTTCTTTTCTCTCAATAGTTTAGCTCTCTTCGCAAGATATCAAGAGAGAGATAAACACGCTCTGTGTTAAGTGGTCGCTTTCTCTCTCTCCCGTCTTGTGCAAATGTTATTATGAGTAACGCTCCCAGATCCTTATTTCGCTGCGACATTTTGGGAGGAGTTCTCAGATTGGTTATCTAGATCAAGGTATAGAGAACCCCCGGTCAAATGTTTTTGCTGGACTATAACCGTTTTCAAACATTGCATTCATACAAAGGGGTTTTCACGGGATATACATACACTAGTTGTTTGCATTAGTTAGTTTTACTAGATGCTTACATGATGCATATACGTGTTCATATTATAGTACGTACGTTACTAAAGGGTATGTGTTTTACTGTAGACAAAGATGAGTTTGCATTCTTTCGCACAAGTCTACAGTTATTTATATAAATAGGGGTACATTTCTTTAAGCAAGGTAGCACTATAAGCTCGCTCTAGGCGCGCCTAAATGCTACATAAATCATTAAGCTATCGAATATGATACCTTACCATCATTCATTTATGCCATGAGCGCATATTCATATTTACCATACCGGTCTTATATAATATACTTATATAAGTTAAGTTTTGCTTATAGCAAGCAGTTATGTTTTCATCATCGACGGTTACCTACACGTCCGTCTATATTAATTCTGAGCCATAGAGATTCCAGTGAGCTTCTGATGAGGAGCTAGAGGCACCAATGGAGGACCAGCCTCTATCTGTTGATGCCTCACCTACAGCCCTATCATCGGCGACTTTGCTGTCTCCGATCCAGAATGAGGGCGAGGTGGGCCATGAGGTGGATCGGTGACCGTCACATGCAACGTAGGAGAAATGATGATATATGGTGTAGAGCGTGTGGGTGTGATGTAAAAAGCAGGACCTCATCTGTCTCACATGCTCTATTTTATCAGCTTGAGGGAAAGTACATCTGTAGGTACAGCGGAAGGGTCGGCCAGAGCTATGTACTCCTCCTCCTCCTCGTCCTCCTCATCCTTCTCACATCATCATCATCGTCATCATCACCAGATGACTAATTATCATCATTTTCTCCTCCGTTGGCAGGACGGTCAGCAGGATCCTCCTCAGGGCCCTCCTCGTCAATATATGGATCGGAGTCAAGCAATGTAGCCCGATGATAGGGCTGTAGGTGATGGTTCAGAAGGATTAGAGGCTGATCCTATATTGGTGCTTAGCCTCCTCATCAGAAGCTCACTGGAATCTCCATGGCTCGGAATTAATATAGACGGACGTGTAGGTAACGTCGATGATGTAAAATAACTGCTTGCTATAAGCAAAACTCTAAACTTTTTATAAGTATATTTACTTAGACGGTATGGTAAATATGAATATGCGCTCATGGCATAAATGAATGATGGTAAGGTATCATATTCGATAGCTTAATGTTTAGGTAGCATTTAGGACCTACGAGCTTATAGTGCTACCTTGCTTAAAGAAATGTACCCCTATTTATATAAATAACTGTAGACTTGTGCGAAAGAATGCAAACTCATCTTTGTATATATAAAATATACCCTTATAGTAACGTACGTACTATAATATGAACACGTATATGCATCATGTAAGCATCTAGTAAAACTAACTAATGCAAACAACTAGTGTATGTATATCCCGTGAAAACCCCTTTGTATGAATGCAATGTTTGAAAACGGTTATAGTCCAGCAAAAACATTTGACCTGGTTCTCTATAACCTTGGATCTAGATACCAATCTGTAACACCTCCAAAATGGGTCGCAGCGGAATAAGGATCTGGGAGCGTTACTTCATAATAACATTGCACAAGACATAAGAGAACGACCACTAAACGTGTCGTTTGAAAATGATATATTGGATTTAATAAACTATTGTTAAAAAAGGTCAACGGCTAAACTTGTTCATTCTTGAAAATGCAAAGATTTTTCTACATGACAAATATCCCTAAAATATGATGCACGTAAATCTTTATAGAAATGACTCTACAATGTAGACCACCAATGTATCCCTTGTGTTCCTTTGTACCTTATTAACTGGAATATATGCTTAAAACGGTCAACATACAGTTGGTGAATTTTCATACGGGATTATTTATGTATAATTTCCGGATGACCGCAAAATTTCCCCGTGATAAATATCACAAAATGTCATTACGTTTTCCTAAGCTCATGACACTGAAGCTAGACATATATGAATACAATGCCTACATTGCCCGTGATGATGTTCTAACCCGCAACATCCTATGTTCGACATGGTATACGTTCGTTTTCCCAGTGATAGCTAGTCACCCGAACGGGGATGTCAATCCCAATAGATCTATTCATAACATTTGCGCTCACAATCCAGTAACTGGCAGTTAATGATAATGGGCTCAACTAGGGTTATTGCTACTTAGGCAACACGTAATCATAAAGTAAGACTTAACCACTTGTGTCCAATTGTAAAACTATGCATGTTTCTCACCCCAAAAACATATAAAACAAAATCATGTAAAACGTGGGGCTATAAACTCACCGCAACAGTGAAGTGAATGAGTAATAATCGAGTAAGTGAAATAACGAGTAACGAACGAATCCGAAGGCAACCTAATCAAACATAGGTTGTATAAGTATTATGTACTTCGATAACTAATAGCGTATACAATCCTATATAGCTCATCACCATCTATTTGTAATTTAAAAATCGTTGTTATAAAGTGAAAACGTTTATAATTTTCGTTTTGGTAAAACTAGCATAACTTTCCCGTTTTAAACCCGTTTCTCGCGTTTCTTACGTCCACGTATTCGTATTAAGATGATATATAAAAATATTACAATTTTATATTTTATAACCTTCTGATGAACAGTATTTGTACTGTTCATCCTGTTTTATAAATTTTTCTTTTATAAATTTAATTGTCGTAAAACCCGTAAATGCAACAACTTAGTCATTTTAATCCCGATTTTAGAGATTCCTTTGAGCACGTATTTCTATCAAAATTATCACATTTTTATAACGTGGGGTCTGCTAATGAACACTAATTTTTACTGTTCATAGTTTATAAAATTACCTTTATAAACTTTAATTATCGTAAACGTCGTATTTTATTCGTTTTAACTCCGTTTTTAGTAATTCTTTCGAGCACGCTCTCGTAATTGAAAGTTCTATTTATTTAGGAGGTTTACAAAAATAAATATTTCTGTCATGAACAGTAACTTTTTATAAAATTTATTTTATAAAAGTGTTAATTATCGTAAACTCGTGAAATTCATAACTTCTTCGTTATTGATTGAAAAATTACGATTTTTATCATTTGGGAATCCTAAAAATGTGTACAATTTGTTAAAAAGGTTAAACTTTTTGGTTTAGAAGTATTTTATAACTTGCTTTTATAAAGTTTATTTTATAAAACCGATATTAACGTAAATCGTGTTTTTATCGTATCTTTTTCGTTATTTATCCGTTTTTCGAGTTTCTTACCTTTTTGGAATCGCCATGAGATGTATTATTTGTATAAAAGGTCAAACCTACTGATTTAAATTCGAAATCCAAGCAGCCCTTTTAATATCAATATGTATACTTTTATATAAAGCTTATTTTATGTACTTTTTAATCTTGCAACTTACTACAAGTCTTTTATACCATATATATTATATGTGTTACATATAATAAAGTCCATTAGTCCATTCATTGTCCTCACAAGTCCATGGTAACAAGATTAACAAGCTTACAAAGTTATTTATACACTTTTACTTGTAGCTTTTTAAGTAAATCATTAAAAACCCTAATCTTGCATTAACACTTTTTAAGTTTAACCAAGATTGTAAAACACTTATGTATCCATTTATAACCTCATAATATCATCCATATAACATGTGTATAAGTTCACAAAATCATGTTTACAAGAAAAATCCACTTTTACAAGTTAAACATGTCCTAAATGATGATTTTGCTACATAGAACATCATATACATATAAACTCATGAAATGAAAAGATAAAGGTTTTTAGATAACCTTATGATGAACAATGATGATGAGAAATATGTGCTAAACCCTTGTTTAGACTTTAAACCCAAGCTTGCAAGAATGAAACCCTAATTATTCCAAGGAAACCCTAATCTTGTAAATACTTGCTTACACCTTGCAAATGCTTAACCAATACTTTAAAACACCTTAGTATGTCTTAGGAATAATGTGTGAATGCTTGTATAAGTGGTAAAATAATTTGTATGGATTGTTTGTGTTGGGGATTTTGAGCCGTGGGCTTATACAAGCATAAAGGGAGAGTTTTTGTTGATTTTTGCTAAGGAAATGGATATGTGTTCTTATCTCTTGCAATGTATAAGTAATATACATGTAGGACTAGTCAAGGAGACACCAAGAGGGTCTTAAGGGAGTCTTAGTCTTGGTCTTTGGTCAAGGTTTGAAGAAATTGGATAGATGTTCCCTAATAGTTGAGGTTATCCCATGAAAACAAGGAAGGATGTTTTCTTATGATATTTTCTTGCATCCTCATGACCATATCCGGCCCTATATGCATATACATGATATATTTTTGTGATTTTTATGTATTGGGTATAAAAGTGGGTATTTGTTGAAGCGTAGAAAAGTTTTGGTGGTTCCGGGTATGCCTAAATGCAATTTATCGCGAAACGTAAACACTTTACGCAACCAATAAAAATAAAATGAACAAAGTTAATAATTATCATCAAAATAATTACTTAACACTTGCTTGATGTAAACATTTAATTGTTTGATGCCCGTTTACATTGAACGCTAATTTTTAGCGTACGCGATTTAACTTAACGTTTACGATTTAAAGCAAACGCGTACAATACAAAAGATACATTGTGGATTTATTGACGACGTCAATGACCCTAAAACACGGGGTGTTATATCTACAAATAATTATTTAATACGTGATTGATGTAAACGTTTAATTGCTTGATGCCCGTTTACATTGAATGATCGTTTTTAGCTTATGCGATTTTACTTAATACATGAAATTAAAAGCAAACGCGTACAACACCAAAAATAAATAGTAGATTTATTGACGTCGTCAATGACTTGAAAACATGGGGTGTTATACTAGCAAAAGTTTTAATTTATATAGGTTAAGGGGCAAGCTAGAGCGCAACATGCTCGATCAAGTCAAAATTTATTCTTGTTCTCACCATCGGAAAGTCAATCATTTGTGTAAAAACACTTATTTTATTTTTGAAAAAAAAAATAATTTGGCGTAAAATCACACACGGGATTTTACAATTCTCGACAAAACCAGGAAAAACAAATTAATGTTTCACGGGATTTTACAAGTCACAGAAAGAACAGTATAATTTTAGAAATTTGAAAATTTGGTGTCCTTCTAGTTCGGTCCTTCTAGTTTGGTGCTTCTTGTTCGGTCCTCTAGTTCGATTATCTAGTTCGGTTCCCACAACAAATAACTAGATCGGTTCCAACTAAGATGAACCCAAAAATTTCAAAACTCAAAAAGACACATTTTTGAATTGTTTTTAGCAAAAATTCTTGTACAACTAGTGTTATTAACCCTATAGGAACAATAAAAATGAAAACTTTAAGGTTTTTACGCCAAAAAATTTTGAATCAAAAATTTTGTTCTTTATAAAGATTTTGAACACAAATCACAAGACAAACACAAAAACTAAACACACCACTCCATGGCTCTTGATACCAATTGAAGAAACATGTAATCTAATGATCTACCAAGAACAAGAGAGAGAGATGTGGGTTGTGATGTTTAGTGAGAGAAAGTATATGGAATGGATGAAGTGTTATTACTATGTGGAAAATGGAAAAAATGAAAACAACCAACCCCTCTCCAAGGCTAGGAGAGGGCTTATATAGTTACATGATGGCCGGCCCATGGGCTATGATGGGCTTCCCATGGGCCTTGGGCCGGATTAGCTTCTATACTTAACATGACACAATCTACGAGCTAAGACCTATTACAACTTGGAAGTGACCGACACTTTTTGTGTTTCCAACAATCTCCCCCTAAGGGAGGTCACTCCATTTTACAAAACTTTAAGCCTAGCATACAATGCTTTGTCTTTAGTCTTTAGCTCGTCCTTTTGACATTCTCCTGTGAGTATGTTGTAGTGATCATTGATTTCTGGATTGAGCTTGTTCCTTGAACTTGTATTTGACATTGTGATCTTGAGCATCTTGAGATCATCAACCAAGCACAATCTCTTCGCCATCTTGAAACTTTGCCATCTTGTGGATTTGTGATTTCTGAACCAACATGCTCATACCTTTCTTGAATGGTTGTCTTGAAAAACTTTAATGCTACGTCTTTCTTGAGATTCGTTAACTATAATACTTCGTCACTTCGAGAAAGACGTTCGTTATCAGAGTAGCGGAAGTCTTGAAATATGTATTTGAGCCTTTCATGAAGTCCTTATGTTTGTCTATCGGGTATGAGCATGTGGCTATGGATCTTGTGAGTCAGCTGGAATCAGGAACCTCCACCACCATCTTTAAATAGCCTGCATAAAAACAGTTAGCAATAAAGCGGGGGGACGAATATGGCTTTGTCATTCGCCCAGGTTTGGTTGGAGTAACCTTCAAATCCGTGAGGATCGACCTGTGATCAGATAGATTCAATTTAAGAAGAATCTTCTTGACAGGATTTCCAGCTGTAGTATTGAATCTTTCTAACACATAAGTATTAGATTCATCGTACTCAGCATGTTCTCATTATCGGAACGTCTCAAAGCAGACAGCACGATAAGAGTGAACCAGTGAGTTACTATCTCACCGATTGATATAGAAAATCGATTTGAAAATCAATCGACGTGTCACTTGCTAAAGTGGTTTTGTGACACATCGAGAGTTTTAAGCAATTCAAAATTCTTTAACCGTTGATCCATAACCTGGAACAAGTTTGATTCATAAAGAATCGCACCATTGTTGCTTTCCAGTTGTCACAAGCTTGATTCATAAGAATCGCACAAGTCACCTACCATGAGCTTGTTTGATGTTGGCTCAAGCAGGATTTCCATCTTCATTGTGAATACCTAAGTATCACTCGGATGTTCTGGCAAAATCACAAGGATCTTGCGTAGGACTCTAATGATATTACTTGATATTCACATTGTGTGAGATAACAAGCTAAATTATGACAAGTGTCCTAATGAGATTAATGGATGATCTCTTTTGGCTCTAGACTCAATAGTGCACTTTTAATTTTAGTGATCGGAGGCTGGAGCTGAGTGCCACCTTTTCAATATCAACTAACTCGGAGTGAGAAAGTCAATAGAAATGAGTGTATCTCCGTGAGTTTTGAAACAAAGTCTTTCCGACTTTGAGTGGCTGGGAGGGGTTTGTGCATAGCGTCACTGGGTCCATGACTGTCTTCAATGTCAGACAACACCTAAGTGTTTCTGACAGCATATGTATTGACCCGGTTTCTGCCTAAGTGTATGGAGGGCTTCTTTCTTTTCACCCTTTATCCTTACATTTCTTTTTCATTCTTCAACCCCTTCAATGCTTACCGAGACTTCATAACTAACACCTTGTTGGGTTTGTTCCAGTGTTAGCTCCATCTCAGTCGGCATTATTCCCGATTCTCACTTTTTCTCCTTTTTAATCATACCTAAGGACTTCTACACTAACTAGTGGATATCCCTGGGTAGATCCCTCCGGTTCTGGCTGGATCATGGGATTTGAATACCTATACCTAACCACCTTATAACTCCATAAAATTAAGTACATGGTCGGTCTTTTAGGGTATTCCATCACCATTACAAACCAAAATCATTGAAAAATTCATTCAAAGTGTTTGATATAAATATCAAAAGGTTTACACTTTGAATGTTTTTAATCATCACTAAAAGCTCCCCCTTAACATGTGCATCGTAATCGTAGTACATGCTAAGTGTGGAGTGCATCGAGTCCATTTTAATTGATTACTTCTGTCAATATACATTAAGTCCAGGTTAATCACATTTTCTCCCCTTATCCAAAATGTTAATCCCTTGATATTTTGGATATCAATTGATTAACCGTTCGGGGACAAAATGATGTATTCTAGCAGAATGGAACATATTATTGCTCCCCCTCAACTTTTGAGGGTTTATAAGATGGTGCCGAGTACAATTATTTGAAAGATTTTGAATTTACTAAGAAATTCTTGTAAAATTTGTACTCGAGCACATCTTATTTTTCACCAAAAAATCTACACTAGTTGGTTATAAGATGGTGCCGAGTACAATTATTTGAAAGATTTTGAATTTACTAAGAAATTCTTGAAAAATTTATACTCGAGCACATCTTATTTTTTCACCAAAAAATCTACACTAGTTATTAACATATTCACAAGATAAAAAGTATTTATGAGGATTGACCTTGTAAGATGTGAACAACATATGATAAATCATATGGTCCTTTGTAGTAGCCGTAAGTCATCCCCGTATGGTCTTCCACTAACAAATCTCTCCAAACTCTGGAAGATCCTCCTTATTTTTAATCTTTTGTCAATTGCCTGAATCATAGCTCCTGCATTCACTTTGTCCCGTTGGCTCCAAAAAGTTTAAGGCAGATATTCCATTCTGATTCCCTTGAGGCGATCATTCAGAGCAGTTCGAATATCATCGAGAGTACCATCGCTAAACTTGTGTAGTTCATCAATGCGCATTAATCTGTTCTTCTTGTCTTTGTTCTCATAGATGAATCCTCTGGGATCAGAGTATAGTGTGTAAGTGTCTCGTCTTCTCAAGTTGGATCTGTACGTGTCAGGCTTTGTGAGGTTGAGTTTCTTTTGATAGCTTTCAACACCCAATGTAAGGTCTTCCACACGCCTTTAGATGACAACACTTCTTGTGAACATTCTTAAGGAGACATTAAATGCAATACGTTCCTTAATGTTGAGATTAGTCAATTTTCCTTGTACGAGAAGAAGTAGCA
>BQNB010001854.1:0-132495 GCA_026074375.1 Tanacetum coccineum | reverse complement strand
GAAGTCTTTGAAACTCTTCAATATAAGCATATCTCATCCTAACGTTCTCTCTCAGCTCATCAGATAACCTACGATAATCATGCATTTTTTAGACTCTTCATTAGCTTCCCTTCTAAACAACACTAACAACTGATCTTTAATATCAGTAGAATCATCAGCACCTGCTAGCTCTCAAAGCAATGGCATGCCTGTATTAGCCATGTCTCTTTAAGACTTGCATTTACACAAAAACGCAACACTACACCTTAAATAAGCAGAAACAAAGGTAAGAAACACTTTATTTTGATACCATGTGCACAACCAACATGTATATAGAACAAAGGTGTAACATTCCGTACTTAAGGTCATTATTTTCCCCCGAGCTTTATTTCTATTTTCATTTTTAAGTAAAGTTATTAATTTTACGTTTACCCGATTTAGTAAGAATTTTCCGTTTTTAGCTTTGCGTGAGCCGTAATTAGAAATCTATTCCGTCTTCGCATCGTAAGTGATTTATTAATCTCATATTGTTCCCCAATGATTATAATTTTCTCCATTTTCATTTTCCGTTGTGTTTCGCGTTTACGAATTTTCTTGCTAAAACTCGCGTTTCTTCCTAAAACCTTAAATTAAACTCTTATAAACTAAAATAATAAAAAAAAAGATATAATTTCCCCTGTCCCTAGGCCCTAAATCCGGTTCACCCTTAACCACACTCAACATTCTCCACTTTCCATACATGCAAGTAACTCCTCATTTCCTAAAAATTCAAAAATCCTCTCTTCTCCTTTGCTCTCATTTCTGCCGAATTTGTACACACCACCATCACCATCTCACAAATTTATTCAACTCCTTTTAGGCTTTATAACACCATCCTTTTGCCTCTTGCAAAGTTTGGTGTAGTTCCTTGAAGATTTGAAGGTGTTTAGGACTAGTTTTCTTGGAGTTTCTTGAAGATTTTTATTGGGTTTTGATTAGAAGAGTATTATCCTCATTAGAAGAAGGTTATAAGGTTGTTATTATTGGGTTACCTTGGTCGATTTCAGCAACACAAGAAAGAGGGTATTCTTGTTTGATTTCTAGTCTCAATCTCTCTTTTGTAAGCCCTAATTTTTCTTTATTTGTCTTATCTTTTTATTCACTTGTTTTCTTTAATTTATAAGCCATGAAAATGGATGTTATGTTCTGGAAATAAGGTGTTTGTATACTTATTAATGTGTCTAATAATTAGTAATGGCATTGTGTTAGTTCATAGATGAAATAAAAATGTTGTTTGGAATTGGATTATAAAGGTTTATGAAACTGTTTTTACATCAGTAGCAAAACAGATGGATTACGAAATATTTTTGGGGGGGGTAATAGGGTAACCTTTAAAACTTAAATAAGATGTTGGTATGTCTAAGGTATATGTGTTAATTGATAGAGCCGTTCTCCTCCGTATGAGCTAGATACGTCCAATTTAATAAACTAGTCATATTTTTTGCACTCAGTTGGGAAACAGGGGTATAACCCCATAATTTTGCAGCAAAACTTTCCTGAAATAAAAAGTTGTTCCCTGTAGAGGCACTTATACTACCAACTCCAAGTGGCCTCACGTTATTAGCATGTAAAGATTTAGATTACTGTCATTTTCGTGGAGTGGAAATATTCAGAAAATAAACTGTTTTGACATAGAAGGGTAAAATGGTAATTTCACACAGGATCATTGACCCCCGGGACAGCAAGGCCTGGATTTTTGAAAAATAGACTCAAAATGCTTTCTGTAGGTGAAAACCTCATGCTCATATGAATTACGGATTTTGATTTATGATCCGACAAAGTTGGAAGTTTTCAGAATTTTATAAACAAAAGTTACTAGACGTAAAACCAAAACGGGTAAATTTGTGTGAGTTGACGGGTAAAGAGTAAAGTAAAAACATGGTATGAATGACATATTCATACAGATTGGGACACTTGAATTTAGGTAAAATTGGTCAATAAAAACTTACAGCATGCCAAGCTAGATCGGACCAAAGTAAAACTTTTATAAAGTCATCATTTGAATTCATCATCTTTCGCGTAAGTATTAGATTGTTTTTCTAAGTCGCGCCTTTTATTTTAGATCGCTCTTAGGAGTATTTGTCTTACTTCAGCTCTTATATTACTTAATACTACCGTTCGCTCAAGGTGAGTTCATAGCCTCGCCTTTAAACTTTCAAACTATATTTATAAACCCCGCGAGGGAGATACATGCTTGTTTTATAAACTGAGCACAAGAACTTTATGGTATGCTGCACCCGAATATGATATAAATTGCATGAGTAGCTATTGCCAAAAGACCTCACATCATGAACTGTTAATTACCTATAATGGGTAAGCGCTAGTACAAGTAAATAGATCTATTGGGTTTGACAGCCCTGTCCGGGGGTATGAATCGAATCTTTTTTGAGCACCCAGTCATCGGACAATTTGTATTTAGAATTTAGGTATAAGGTAATAATACCTAGTTATGAGGCAACGTGATTTACATACAAGATATGTGCAACGTCAAGGTTTCGGTGTCATGAGCTTATTGCAATAGAAACTTGAATAATGGCTTGTCCGTACAACAAGTCACACGATGAACAAAAACTTGTGTTCTCTTTTAACTCTTACAAACTCTATGGATTCACTCAACATTTTGTTGACTTTTTAAGCATGTTTTATCTCAGGTAACCAAGGGTGAAGGATGCTATGCACGAGGAGTCCGCGCTAAAACTTGTTTTTGAACTCGTATTTTGTTCCATGTTATAAAACTAATTATCCTTGTTTCGGAAAACCTATGTTATGAATTTGGTAACGATCCTGTGGGACGTATGTTGTTTACTCTGAAACTTCTTTGAATGGAACAATGCTTTTTAAACGCCTCTTTTCGAGTCGTTTTCTATATCCTTGTGTAATTGTGCTATGACTTAACACCCAATTGTTGTATATTCCGCTGCGTGAACTTTGGGGGTGTTAAAGATTGGTATCAAGAGCTAAAGGTTATAGAGAACTAGGTCAAATTTTTTTTTTACCTAAACTATAACCCTTTTATGCGCGCTAAGACTCCTCGAAGCCCTTGTGTTATTCACGATCATAGTTTTTCTATTCGAGTATTTATGCACATTTTGGGTGCATTACTATTGAATATTCATATAATAAATATTATTATATGTAATTGATATATGTATATATATATCGATTGATATGCTTATCCGCGAAAGCATCAAGAATTGTTTATTTAGATTTCAAAAATGAAATTTTTATATGTAACAAATATTATTGTGCATATTCATACTATTTATCGATCATCATGCATATTCCTGAAGCATCGTCATGCATTCGCATTCTCATATAAATTATTATTCGTATAGTAATCCTTATTTACTTTACGCAATTTGCAGATCATCATGGCCAACCTACCTCCAAACAATAACGAGTTCGCATTAGCTGCGGAGGCAGCACAAGACAACATGAACGGCTGGGTTGAAGAGGAAGACCCAGAGATGGAGGAAGAGGAGGAAGATCCGGAAGAAGATCCGGAAATGGAGGAAGAAGAAGAAGAAATGGAAGCTGATGAACAATGGGACGGCCCAGAATGGATACTCCCTTATCAGGGGGCGGACCCACTTTACCCTCCGCCACCTGCATCGGAGTCTGAGTCTGAGGCTGAGGCTGAGGATGAGAATGAGGTCGAGGCTGAAGCTGCACCCATACCACCTCATGTTCCTGCTAATCCTGTTCCTGCTAATCCTGTTCCTGCTAATCCTGTTCCTGCTAATCCTATACCTGAGGCTGCTACCATCGGTACTTGCAGACTAATACCATTCAAGAGACTCTTTACTGATACTCAGGTTTGGACGGGATCGTCATCATCTGCTGCTGCTGCGGGACATAACCCCGAGGATCTCACGCCAAGTCACATTAGGAGTGACCTGGATGCACTGCACCGCAGGGTTAAGCATATTGAGGAGGAGGATGTGCGTGCTGATAATAAGCGACTAAAGATGATGTTAGACTGTAGTGAAAACCGCACTAGAGATGCTTGGAGAGAGAATGACCGGGCAACATGGCATTACCATCACTTGAGACGTTGGTCTATTATGGTTGAGAATCTATTACCACCGCGTCTACGATATCAAGAGCCGCCATATGCTCTACCTGAGACTCTATTGGCTCCTGTCACTCATACTGATCCTAGAGATCCATATGTTGCTGCAAGGGATGCTGCCACTGCACTTAAAGCTACCTACTACCGATGGATGATGATTCACCTACCCTAAAGAACCTCACCATCAGAGCCACGAGGATCTCCACCTTTCGTGACTCTTAGTAGTTTAATTTTAATTAGTAGTATCCTTTCAGTCTGTAATCAGCTAACTGAATTTCAGTTAGTGAATTTATGCCATTGTTGTACAATTATATCATTTTGTGAACTATGCAATTATGAAATTAACTCTTTGTGATAAAGAATGATAAATGCTGTCTTTGAATTTACTACTTTGATGTTGTTGTGATTGTTGTTATTAATTGGTTCGTTGTATATGGTATGTGATTATGTCATTATATAAATACTGCAATTGAGGCTTCTTGTGTTGTGATAGAATCAGCACCAAGACCAATGAAATCAAGCGGCTATTGGAGCGACTCGTCGCTGAAGGGTCAAATGCTGCTAGTGTAAGGCAGAACGAGAAAGGCAAGCAAATGCTAGGAGACAAGGAAACAATGGAGCTGGGGGCCAAGGTGGGGCTCCAGCTGCTCGAGAATGTACCTTTTCTGGATTCATGAAATGCAACCCTACGGTCTTCCATGGACACGAGGGAGCTGTCGAGCTAAAGTAGTGGGTTCGAGAAGATGGAAAATGGTTTTGGAATAAGTAGAATGTGCAGAGCGCGAACGTCAAATTTTGCTGCGTGCCAACGCTTTCAAGGTCGTAATTCCATGACGTGGTGTAACTCCCAGTTGCGATGATGGGATTAGAAGCTGCCAATCAGATCGGTTGGACTGAAATGAGAAGGTTAATGACAGAGAATTTTGCCGTTTAAGCCGATGAGGAAGTGCAGCGAATGGAGCACGAACTGTGGAATTTGAAGGTCAAGGAGTTTGACATAACTGCTTACACCAAGCGCTTTCATGAGCTGGTACAACTATGTCCAGAAATGGTCCCGAGTGAACGCAAGAAAATCGAGGCTTATATCCGGGGACTAACTGACAACATAAAGGGTACAGTTATTGGATCCAAACCCAATTGCCTGAATGAAGCAGTGCGATGCAACATGCCTGATTGGAACAGAAGGCTCAAGCTCAAATAGAAGGAATACCGGAGGGCAATAAGAGGAAATGGGAAAGCACGCAAAGGTGGTAATACAACGTAAACACATAATCAAGCAATAGTGACAACACTCCAGGCCATAAGACCAACAGAACAACCAAAGGCAAGGGTAAAATATGCCGAGCAAAAGACCACCGCACACACCCGCCCCCTTCTAACGGTTCAATCCCTAAAGAGGGAGCTCCTTGCAGGCCCACCCGCCCTATCACTGCTTCCTGTTTTACCCCTGAATGCAAGTAACACTACCCTTAGAAACTAGCATTGACCCCCTGCTGCTATGCCACCCTAAAGGCCCTGAAAATAATAACCGATCAAATCCTAATCTCCTAAACCCTGAGAATAGGCCCTAAACGAGATCCCGATGCCTATATGCTTAGTCAGAGTTCCTCGTCTAACCCTCACTTAGGGGAGTTTGGGAGAGTGTGTCTGAGCAAGGTGGGTATGCTGGGAACAAACCGCTCTTTAAATCTTGAAAAAAGCATTCACTTGGTTATTCAATGTGTAGGTCACAACTTGAGAAAGGCAGGCCAACAAGGCACGAGATTGTAAGGGCAAACTATTGCTACGGGTGCTAACACACGACCAACTGTGACGTGTTATGACTGTGGAGAAAAGGGACACACAAGGAACTATTGTCCGAAGAAAAGGGATCCACAAGGTGAAGAAGCTCGAGGACGGGCTTACGTGATTAGAGATGCTGAGAAACAACAAGGACAAAATGAAAGTCACCTTGGTACGATTCTACTCAAACAACCGTTATGCAAATGTAATATTTGACGTCCGGGATCTGACAAAAGTCATCGTGGACAATAATTTTTAGTCACCTGATAGAACACTAATCCAATTAAACTAGACACTAGCTATGAAGTGGAAATTGGCCGATGAAGGTAGTTAGCACTATACTATCCTAAAGGATGTACCTGAACTTATTAAAAGCCACTTATTTAAAAATTGACCTTATGCCCATAGAGCTGACTTTGACGTAGTTATCGGGATGGGATTGGTTAGTTGATCAAACCTGTATCGTATTGGCAAGAAAGAGTACAATACCCGTCAAGAACAAGACGCACTGATAATTGAGGGCGACCGTGTACGTCCCGACTGAAGATAATAACCTGCATTAAGGCAGTAAATACTATCGAAAGAGGCGATGCAGTTTTCCGTACGGGCACATGTGAACCGAGAAAGACCAAAGAGAAACGGTTTGGAAGATGTATACCGGTGATTCGAGATTGTCCCCGAGGTGTTACCTGACGACTTGCCCAGGACTCCCACACACCACGGGCAAGTGGAATTAAAAATTGAACTTGTACCGGGTTGCTAGCACCTTTGCCGAGCCCCCGACCGATTGGGCAACCAATCTGAGTGAAGGAATTGGCGGTGACCATTGCAAGAGCAATCAGAAAAAGGGTTTATTCGTCCGAATCTCGTCACCATGGGGAAGGCTCCATATTATTCGTTAAGAAGAAAAAAGGGACGGATCATTCCGTATGTGCAGCATTATCGCGAGCTAAATAAGTTGACAGTCAAGAATCGGTATCCACTTCCGAGGATTGACGACCTGTTTGATCAACTTCAAGGTTCCAGCGTGTACTCAAAGATCGATCTACGGTCTGGTTATCATCAACTCCGAATTAGAGAAGAAGACATTCCCTATTACTACTTACGTACCGCTTTTCGGACTAGTACGAGTCACTATGAATTTCCAAGTAATTGCCGTTTGGTTAAACCAACGCTCCTGGCGGTATTTCATGGATCGATGAAACGAGTGATGTCAAAGCCATACCTTGAGCAATTTTTGTGATCGTAATCATGAGACTACATACATTACCTACTTCCAAAATAATGAAGAACACGAAAGCATTTTGAAGATCAATTTAGAGTGCTCAAGAATGAGCAATTGTACGCCAAATTCTCGAAGTGTGATTTTTGGCTTGAGTCCGGTGCAAAAATTCTCGTCACGTGATCACAAAAAAGCTTTCACGTGATCCTGCAAGGTTGACAATCCTGAAATTGGTCTGCACCAACAACCCCGAAAGGAAAGTCAGACAAGTTTTTGGTTTAGCCGGATATTACCGAGAAGAGTCATTGAGGGTTTTCGTTGATTTCCAAATCGCTAACTAAATTGACCGCGGAAGAACAAAAAGTAAGAATGGGGTAAACGGAAGGAAGAGCTAGGCATACCAAACCTTGAAGCAGAAGTATCCGCTCCTATGCCCTAGCCTTGCCTGAGGGAACTGAAAACTTCGTTGTGAACTGCGAAGCCGTCACATAAAGAGGTTTTGGAGTCTGTTCTGATGCAGAGGGAAAAGGTGATAGCATAACCCTCCGACAACTGAAGAAACATGAGGAAAACTACACGACCCATGATTTAGAACTGGGTGCTGTAGTATTTGCACTTAGACTTTGGAGACATTATTTGTATGGTACTAAGTGTACTGTGTACACAGATCACAAGAGTCTACAGTACATTTTAGATCAAAAAGAACTCAACATGAGACAGCGGCGATGGATTGAACTTTTGAGTGACTACGACTGCCTTGGGAAATCCTTTAACCATCCTGGTAAGGCCAATGGAAATTGGCCCGACGCCCTGATCGAAAGGACAGAGAACCAAAAGGTGTTAGATCTTTGGTAATGACGGTACATACCAATTTACCCGAGAGAATACTCAACGCTCAGACTGATGCAATAAAAGAGGAAAACGTGAAGGCTGAAAATCTTGGAAGACGGATTAAGCCGATATTTGAGACCCGTTCTGATGGAATCCAATGCTTTGAAGGGCGAATTTGGTTACCATTATTTGGAGGATTACGGGATTTGATCATGCATGAATCGCACAAATCTAAGTATTCCATCCACCCGGGGTCGGACAAGATGTATCAAGACTTAAAGAAGCTTTACTGGTGGCCGAACATGAAAGCCGAGATCGCCACCTATGTCAGTAAATGTTTGACCTGTGCCAAGGTAAAGGCTGAGCACCAAAAGCCATCCGGTCTACTACAACAACCTGAAATCCCAGAGTGGAAGTGGGAGAAAATAACCATGGATTTTGTCTCAGGACTTCCAAGAACGCCAAGTGGTTATGACTCCATTTGGGTTATTGTTGACCGATTAACCAAATCTGCTCATTTCTTACCAATGAAGAAGACTGACAGCATAGAGAAACTCGCCCAATTATACTTAAAAGAAATTGTATGTAAGCATGGCGTGCCTACGTCAATTATCTCTGATAGAGACAGTTTTGTTTACATCAAGATTTTGGAAATACTGCAAGAAGCGATGGGAACCCAACTGGATATGAGCACTGCTTATCACCCAGAGACAGATGGTCAAAGCTATAGAACAATACAGACGTTGGAAGACATGTTGCGAGCGTGCGTAATTGATTTTGGTAGTAGTTGGGATCGACACTTACCGTTAGTCGAATTCTCCTACAATAACAGTTATCATGCGAGCATTAAGGCTGCACCATTTGAAGCTTTATATGGGCGAAAGTGTAGATCGCCTGTTTGTTGGAGTGAGGTTGGAGATAGCCAACTCACAGGTCCAGAAATGATACGGGAGACAACTGAGAAGATAGTGCAAATTAAAAATCGGTTATTGACTGCTCGAAGCCGTCAGAAAAGTTATGCGGATGTTAGACGCAAACCGATGGAATTTCAAGTGGGTGACATGGTCTTGTTAAAGGTATCGCCTTGGAAGGGCGTAATTCGCTTTGGGAAACGTGGTAAGCTGAGTCCACGGTACATTGGGCCATTCAAAATCATAGAAAGAATTGGTCCCGTGGCATACAAGTTGGAGCTTCCTGATAAACTCCGTGGAATTCATAACACCTTCCATGTTTCGAATCTCAAGAAATGTCTAGCGGATGAAAACTTGGTTATCCCTCTTGAAGAGATCCAGCTTGACAACAAATTGCACTTTATTGAGGAACCAGTAGAAATCATGGACCGCGAAGTGAAGCAGCTCAAGCAGAGTCGAATTCCTATTGTCAAGGTACGATGGAATTCTAGACGAGGTCCAGAATACACTTGGGAAAGAGAAGATTTCTTCAAAAGAAATTACCCGCATCTTTTCTCGAGTGATAAGAAGACAAGATTGAGAAATCGAGCACCGGGACGGCGCTCCCTTAAGGAGGGGAGGATGTAACATTCCGTACTTAAGGTCATTATTTACTCCGAGCTTTATTTCTATTTTCATTTTTAAGCGAGTTATTAAATTTTACGTTTACCCGATTTAGTAAGATTTTCGCGTTCTTAGCTTTGCGTAAGCCGTAATTAGAAATCTATTCCGTCTTCGCATCGTAAGTGATTTATTAATCTCATATTATTCCCCAATAATTATAATTCTCATCATTTTCATTTTCCGTTGTGATTCGCGTTTCCGAATTTTCTTGCTAAAACTCGCGTTTCTACCTTAAACCTTACTTTTTTTTTACCTTACATTATACTTTAATTAAAACACTTATAAACAAAAATCAAAAAAAAAAGGTATAATCTTACACAAATCAAGGCCTAGGCCGGCCACACCCAAAACCACACTCCAACTCCATTCTCTTTTAATTTTCTTCCTGACAATTGATATGACTCCATGCATGTAAACTTGATACATAAACCCATTCAATATCCCAACATAATTATAACTCAAAAAAAAAAAGTTTCCTGCTTCCCTCTCTTTTCTTCCTGTCGAACCAAAAACAACATCAATAATCCACCATCAAAAATTTTCTACTCATTCTAATCACCTCTACACACTCCTACAATCATCTACATTGTGTTCTACATAATCTTTATCATCAAATTAAAAAGAAAAACACCATGCAAAAGATTTATTAAAATCTTTATTTTCTTGTTTCTTGAAGTTTTGGGGTGAAGATTGAGTTAAGGGGTTGAAGACTATTGTTAAGCAAGACTTGGGTGTAATAAAAATCAAAGTTTTGGGATATTAAGGGGTGTTTGGATCGGCTGAATTTAGGGACCCAAAAGGATCATTAGACTTGATTAATTATCTTGCATCTTCTAGTGATTGTGAGCTCTCAAAACTCTCTTTGATAATTTTTTTTTTGATAATGCATATGTTTATATTTTTTCGAATCCACTAGAATGATATTAATTTGGTTTTTGAGGTGTTGAATAATTGTGGTTATGATAGAGGGTGGAGATAGGCTAGTTAAGTGTATTGGTGAAGTGATTTTGCGATGAAAATAGTGTTTGGCGTAGTTTGGTAACGGGGCATTTTCTGCAGAAAATTAAAGCCCGTGTTTTGATGTCGTAAAAATGATAAAGTTAAAAACTTGTTTAAGATTATGGTAGAGCTTGCCAAGACGATCGTTTTCATGTATGGATCGCCTTCTAACTCTTAAAAACGAAGATTCTATGGCAAATTGAAACTAGAAATAGTCGTCGTAAAAATCCAGTTTTTGGAGTATAATTAGTTGCTGTCAGGAATTTGAAGGGGCTGTTTCGTCATTTTACAATCTGTTTCGGCCTTCGGCCAAAACACGAAAGTTGTTCGGATGGCCGTTTTACTGCCCCGCGAGGTCGGTTAAGTCTAGAATCAAGTAAAAATGGGTCTAAACGCTAAGGCAAAACCGGGGTTTTTCATTTTTAAGAAACTGCATCAGACTTGATGCAAGGGTATTTTCGTCCATTTCTGTCGATTTCCGGGTCTCGGCCAAAACTAAAAAGTTGTCCGGAACGTCGTTTTACGTCCGGGTACTTTAGAGTCCGAGATGTGAAAATGTGTTTTAATGGGTCGTTTTTGAAACGGGTCAGATTTGGCAAAGTATAATAAAAAGGTAAAAACTTATAAAAGAATTGGTGGGTTGCTGATTTTTATTAAAAATGGGGAATTTGAGCGATTTAGAGTCCGTTTGAGCTTATGAAATGTTAACGAAAATAACTGGGCGATATATATATTATTGGGTACGTTTCGGTTACATCTAAAAATAGTAAGTCTAAAAATAGAAACTTTATAAAATATAATTATACATAGTCATAAGGTGAACAGGGAAATATGGATAAGTATATATATATAAATTATTGGCGGGTCGAGAGTCGTCGGAAACTTAACATTCTATTTATCGGTAATTCATAACTTACCATAAATGGACTTTCCAAAAATAGAAACTTTCCTAAAATAGTAACTTACTAAAAATAGAAACTCTTCAGAAAAACATCGTGAACTAATACCGAGAGAAATACAATTATTATAAGCGTCTTAATTAATAAAACTTAGGGCGTTCATGTGGATTCCATAATATGTAATTGTGTGTATATATATATATATATATATATATATATGTGTGTGTGTAGTAAATCTATTTATTTACTTATGCAATTTATGCATTTTACACCGATCTTTATTTCTTCTGATCACGGACCAATATCTTATAGGTCGTGGTTGAGGCGTATCATTATTGTTCGTTCGTCGTTGAATTTATTATCCGAAACTCAACTAAGGTGAGTTCATAGCCTCGCCTTTAAACTTTCAAACTATATTTATAAACCCCGCGAGGGAGATACATGCTTGTTTTATAAACTGAGCACAAGAACTTTATGGTATGCTGGACCCGAATATGATATAAATTGCATGAGTAGCTATTGCCAAAAGACCTCACATCATGAACTGTTAATTGCCTATAATGGGTAAGCGCTAGTACAAGTAAATAGATCTATTGGGTATGACAGCCCTGTCCGGGGTATGAAACGAAATCCTTTCAGCACCCATCAAGATAATTTGTATTTAGATATTTAGGTATAAGGCAATAATACCTAGTTATGGGCAACTTGATTTACATACAAGATATGTGTAACGACAAGGCTTCGGTGTCATTAGCTTATAGCAAAAGAAACTTGATTAATTGCTGTCCGTACCAACTAGTCACACGATGAACAAAAACTTGTGTTCTCTTTTAACTCTTACAAACTCTATGGATTCACTCAACATTATTGTTGACTTTTAAGCATGTTTTATCTCAAGTAACCAAGGGTGATGGACGCTAGGTGTGAGGAGTCTGCGCTAAAGTTTCTAAAGAACTTGTATTTTGTTCCATTTAAAAAAAAACTAATGATCCATGATTTGGAAAAACCTTATGTTATGAAATTTGGTAACGATCCTGTGGGACGTATGTTGTTACTCTGAAACTTCTATGAATGGAACAATGTTTTTAAACGCCTCTTTTCGAGTCGTTTCCTATATCCTTGTGTAATTGTGCTATGATTTAACACCCAATGTTGTATATTCCGCTGCGTGAAATTTGGGGGTGTTAAACACGGAGTGGCACGGACTTGAAGATAGCTAAACTATTATCATTCAAACTTTATGTTTTCATGTAGATTTTGGGACCTCGGTTTATAAAAACTCTGATGAAATAATGAATTATAATTTATCTTTTAAAAATGTCTCTTTTGAGTCGTTTTCTATGATTATGACTGTTGTACTATGAAATAATATCACAGATTAGCTTCCGCTACTACATGTCAAAAATGGGGGTGTTATAGATTGGTATCAGAGCCAAGGTTATAGAGAACAAGGTTGAAACCTTAACTATAACTACTTTTTTTTCCATCCAAGAAAGTCCTCCGTGCCACTATGTAACACCCCCATTTTTACATATAGCAGCGGAAGCTAATCTGGGGTATTACTTCAAGGTACAACAGTCATAATCATAGAAAACGAATCAAAAAGAGTCGTTTTTTAAAATAAGTTATCATTCATTATTTCTTCAGAGTTTTTACAAACGAGAGGTTCCCAAAATCTATACAATAAAGTTTGAATGATAACGGTTTTTCCATCTTCATGTCCTCGCCACTCCGTGCCATTAGTTACCTGAGATAAAACATGCTAAAAAGTCAACACAAAGATTGAGTGAAATCCATAGGTTTAAGTTTAATAATTTGAATGCAAGTGCAACATTAGGCTACGTTGATATACACCCGTTATTGAAAAACATATTTATTATTGCCATTAGCTCAAGAATCTGAAGCCTTAGGGTATGGTGATACGTTATTGGCCCCCGCGGGTACCTTGCTAAAATACCCCGCCGTGATTTCTAATGATGTGCAATTGCTTACTCGTAACTGGTAACACCACGGGGAGTCCAGCCCAAAATAATCTATTCACAACATTCCGTGCTTACTACAGGAGAGAAATAACGTTCATGATTATGGGACGTAAAGGAAAGCAGTTACTTTAGGCAATAGTTAAATGAAACGCAACAGAAATTAATTGCATTCATGTTTATAGCATGTATCTCCCTCGCAGGTTTATAAAAAGATTGAAATGCGAGGCTATGAACTTACTTGAACGGTTATAGGGAAATTGATAGCAAAGGTATATGGAATGAAATTAACGCTTTAATCATGGCAACCTGGGTAAATAATGTCAAAGTCTTAGTTTGATTGAATATGTAAGATTTTACATTGATGTTGGTTTTGATATAAAAATTATCATAACACCGTTCGGGCCATCATAATTCAGAAGTCATTTAGTAAACGTTTGAGGAGCTAGGGCACTTTAAATCGTAAACCCAACAACTCAGTCAGAACATAATACCAAGATGAAACCCCTTAATATGAAGCTCCCTAGTATTGTGGTATGATATAGATCCGAGACATGATTTTTGAAAGCACATCGATGATGAATGATATAATAGTTATAACATAAGCAGTTTTAAGCGTTTTAATCAATATCTGGATATGTTAAGCACGTCAAGCGTTAATTAAATTATAATCTTAGTATGTTTTTGAATGCATTTTTATACTATTTCAAATGTTACATTTTAGGACCCATTGAGTTTGAAAAGTGACAGAATATACCATTGAGTCTTGCACTATTATGACTATGGTCCTTCACTTTTAAAAGATATACAAGTAACCTTCACATTAAAAGTGACATAATAGACCCCTTAGCTTTATAACTTTGATAAAATGACATTTTCAACCCCTTTAGTTACAAGTTTCTGAAAGTTACGATATATACCCCTTGCAAGGATAATATTTACAAAACATGTCCAAATTGCCATGCAAGCTTATTTTAACATTTCAATAGACATTTATAAGTTATAATAACTAAAATATCAAAGATTTAACACACGAAGTTTAAATAATGATTCATAAATGCTGGAAGCAAACAGGGTCATATAATGGTTTTCAAATAAACGCGCGGGTTTAAAGTTCAAATTCTTTCATGAATTATCAAAGAACTTATTTTAATGTTATTTAAGCTTGTTAGGATAGATTATAACAATAGTTTACAAGTTTAGCTTATAGATTAAGCAAAAACATGAAATTAGGGTTTTCGGTTACGGTTTTGGATCAAAGGTAAAACACAAAGGGTTTTTGTGTTTACAAGGCTTTATATTATGATTTTAGCATGATCATATGAACATTATGACGGCATGAATACATAATATAAGCTTAGAGAACCTGGTTTGAGCTTATAGCTTAGAAACGGGTCGAAATCGGGACTTTTAGCTTCGTACGCCTAGAATAACGACTCCCGGGCTTCGTTTCTTGGTTTCTTTTGCTTCAATTATGTTATTGAGCCTTCTATGACCTCTAAAAGGAAAAAAAAAGTTCTTACTTAGCCAAAGGATTGCTGCTATGTAAGGGTTATAGAGGAGGAAGTGGGGGATGAGTTCAAATGGAGTGTTTAAGGTTCTATTTATAGGCGAAATGGACTTGGAGGCCAAGGGAGGTTATGTGACCAGGAGAGGACATGTAGGAGGTCTAGAGGGTGATGAGGAGGGGCTAGAGGATGTGTTGTTTAAGCTAGAAACTAGCTTTGATGTGTTGTTTTCTCCATGTGTTGTCGCGGCTAGAAAAGAAGAAACAAGAGACCATGTGCCAATTTTTATAGTATAAATGGACTAGATATTTGTGTGAGGTGCTTGTAAGCTGGTTAGGGATGAAGTAGCTTAGTCATTGAGGTGCTTGTTTGCAATATAGAACTTTAAAATGGGTTAAAATGAGAAAAAGGTGTATACGGGTACATTTAGGGCTCATTAGGGTTCGGGTTGAGTTTTCTAGCTTGTAATTCATGTACATTTGATTAAGAATGATAGGTTACTGATCATAAGACTTATATTAAGGATTATAATCAAAATTTGATAGGTGGTTTGGGTTAAAATGGGTAGAAAATGAGTAAACGGGTCAAAAGTTCCAATTAGGGCACAATTAGGGTTTTCTAGGTTTATCTCTTGTATAATTGAAGTAAAATGATGAAATGATGATGGAATATGATTGATAATGTTGTAAATTAAGTTATTACAACTTATTTGAGTGTTGGTTTGGGTTTACAATGGATAAAAATCAAGAAACGGGTCATGGAAACAACTAGCTTGGTTTTTAGTGGTTAGGGTTTTGAAATTAGGGTTAGATGTTAAAAAGTTGTATGAAAGCTTATGAATAGAATAATTAGGGTTTACACATTGTATATTGAGTGTAGTAGCTTGTACACAAGTGATGGTGAAGAAATTAAAATGAAAACGGAGGTAAAACGGCTATTTTAGAGATCATGCTTAATGACTTGTACATTGAGCTTTTAAGGACTTGTACTTTGACTTGAAGAGATTTTATATTTCAAATGAGATGTTATATTACTTGTACATATGCTTTAGTAGCTTGTGCATTCACTTTAGATGTTAATCTTTCATAGAATTAGGGTTTAGAGGCATATGATAACGGTTTAAAGCCCGTTTTGATATAATGTTGCAAATGGTACATTATCTGAGTAATGTACTTTATAAAAATGATATTGACTTGACATATTATGATGATTGCTTGACATATATGAAGATAGGATTGCCATAGGTAGGTTGCATGAGTCCGTTAACTTTAGTTATGCAAGAAATGTTGCACATTGAGATATTGGCAAAGTAAGTAATGTAATAAAGCGAAAAATTTCCCTGGAAAAAGGTGAGTTCATATATAATAGATAGATTGTACATTGCATCTTAATAGATGGATATTTACATTGATGAAAATTGTGGTAGTTATAGTCCCCAAGCTATTACATAAATCGTCATACCCGAGTATTTAATTGTATTATGAGAGTGATGATTGAAACAGATGAGGAAATTTGGCTGAATATCGTCTTCACGTTCCATGTAAACTCTGGTCCTCTTTTACAGTTCCATCGCACCTTGACTAGTAGGAAATACGACCATCGCTTAGTTCTTGATTTCACGATCAATATCAGCACTGTTCCTTCACAAAGTTATTTTGTCATCGAGTTGACGTCTTTCATTGGAAAAAGAAGAGATTCATCGGATAAGCATTCTTGGATTAAAACCTGGAAAGAATATGGTATACTACTAAGCTCTTTAAAGAAGTTCCTAGTTTGACCCCTGGCCAATTCGTTCAAGAATTTGAATGACCATGTATCGGGATTAAGCATTCCTCATTTATCCTAATCGAAAGATACCCTTTGCAGTGATACTTTTCAACATAACTACGATTGCCAACTAAATTCTAGGCATTCAGCCTAATTTGAGAAACTTCTTTGTCGATCTCTTCACTTGTAAGCGTTGACTAATTTGCATGGATTCTTTTAGTGGTTCTTGAATATTTCTGGTCTCAGTAAGTTGAGAATCTCCAACTTCAGCCAACAACAGGTATCCTACATTTCGTCCATAAAGTGCTTCGAACGGTGCTGCCTTGATACTGGCATGATAACTGTTATTGTAGGAAAATTCTACCAATGGTAAATGTTTATCCCATCCTTTCCGAAATCTATAACACAAGCTCGCACCATGTCATCGAGTGTTTGGATAGTCCTTTCACTTTGTCCATCGATTTTCCAGGAATGATAAGCTTTACACAAGTTAATTAAGTACCTAAAGCATTTTGCAATGATTGCCAGAATCTGGATGTGAAATGACTGTCACGATCCAAGATGATAGAGATTGGCACGCCATGTCGAGAGACTATTTCTTTGATGTATAACCTTGTAAGAGTTTCCATACTATCTTTCCGCACGGTTCGGGTATAAAAGTGCGATTTGGTAAGACGATCGACAATGACCCAGATGGTATCATGTCCGATTGAGGTTTTAGGTAGCTTTGAAACAAAGTCCATTGTTATTCTTTCCCATTTCCACATAGGAATTTCCGGTTGTACCAATAAGCCAGATGGCTTTTGACATTCTGCTTTAACTCTAGAACATGTCAAACATTTGCCAACATATTTCAGCGATGATTGCCTTCATGTTAGGTCACCAATAGAGTTTCTTTAAGTCGTGGTACATCTTATCATAACCCGGGTGAATATAATATTTTAATTTATGAGACTCATGCATGATTAAGTCTCTCAAACTGCCAAAAAGTGGTAACCAGCTTCGGTTTTTGATACAACGAGTTCCATCAGGACGAATTTCAAATGATTTGTCCATTCCTTGTAGGTTCTCATTTTTGACATTTTCTTCTTTGAGGGCTTCATTTTGAGCTTCGAGAATTTGAGATGGTAATTTTTTGGTGAAACGGTTAGGATTAATGCTCGAACTCGGAGAGGTTTGATTTGTTTCTTTCGACTTAAGGCATCTGCCACAATCATTGCCTTACAATGATAGATAGCAAATCTCACAATCATAATCAGTGATAATTCCTAACCATCGTGTTTCCTCATATTAATTCTTTAGACGAGAATACGATGAAGCTCTTGGATCAGTGAAAACTGTACACATTGTACCTATAGATAGTGTCTCCCAATTTTAAGAGCGAATAATACTTGTGCTCTAAATTCAAGATCATGAATGGAATAGTTTTCTTCATGAGGGTTGAGTTGTCGAGATGCATAAGCAATAATTTTTTCTCTTTGCATTAATACAACTCCTAACCCTTGAAGAGATGCATCACAATAAACGACAAAATTATCGTTTCCTTCTGGTAAGTCTAATATTGAGCTTCATAGCGTATTATTGTTTAAGAAGTTGAAAGCTGATTTCTTGTTCTCGCCCCAAATATAATTCTTGTTTTTTCTGGGTTGATTTGGTCAAAAGTCTATGCAAATATTAAAAACCTTTGATAACTTCAGTAAAAGCCATCGTATCTAAGAATTGAACACACTTCTATGGTTAGTGGGAGATTTCCAATTCAATAACAGCTTCATAACTTGCAGGGTCAACATAAGTCCTTGACTATACGATGAGATGACCAGAATTACACGATTAAAAATCCAGAAATCACATTTAAGAACTTGGCAAAACAATTTCTCTTTTCCGGAGTAATCCATGATAATTTCAAAGAGATTTGCATTTCTTCCTTCGTGCGAGAATAAATAAGAATATCATCGATAAACACTATTATGAATTTATCCAGATAGGGTTTACACACACGATTCATGAGATCTATGAATACAGCAGGTGCGTTTGTTAAACCAAATGGCATAACATGAATCAGAGTTTTCGTATCTGTTTCTGAAAGGAGTCTAGGAAATCCTCTTCCCTTACTCTCAGTTGATGATTAACCGATCTTAAGTCCTATTTTAACTAAACGCTTAAACCTGAAGTTGATCAAATAAGTCATCAATCCTGGGCAATGGATAACGATTATTTATGGTAAGTTTACTCACCTCTCGGTAATCGATACACATCTAAAGACCTCTTTCTTAACAAATAAGACAAGAGGCTCCCCAAGGCGATGTACTGGTCCGAATTAAACTCGTAGGTTAGTTCTTGAAGTTGGTTAGATAACTCCTGCATTTCTGAAGGAGCTAATCTATAAGGTGTTCGAGCTATAGGTGCTGCTCCGGGGATTAAGTCGATTTGGAATTCTACTTGGCGAACGGGAGGGATACCAGGTAGATCTTCAGGAAAGACATCTGGGAATTCTTTGACTACGGGAATGTCTTCTAGTCTTTTCTCGTCTGATTTCTTCTCCATTACTTGAATCATGAAAACTTGACAACCTCGGGATATATACCTTTCGGTTTTTATACAGGATATGAGATTTAGTCGAGTTTTACTTCGATCACCTCGAATGATTAGAGTTTCACCGTTGATAGGAATGTGAACAACTTTTTCGTCACAGAGAATTTTGGCATGATACTTGGATAACCAGTCCATACCGATGACAACGTCGAAACTACCAAGCTTAATTGGCATGAGATCGATTTCAAAAGGTTGATTTAGCAAAGTTAGAGTGCAGCCTTTAATAACAGTGTTTGTGCTTACTAAGTTTCCGTCAGCCATTTCGATATCGTAAAAGGTATCTATTGTAATAGACAGAATTTTTAGCTTAGAGGCAAGCGATATGGATATAAAGCTTCTATCAGCTCCGGAATCAAACAATACTTTGACTAAATGCTGATTTAATAGAAACATACCCGTAACTACATTCGGGTCTTGTTGAGCATTCCTATCTTTCAGCATGTAGGCTCTTCCTTGGGCATTGATGTTGGTCTTGCGGCACTGATTTGTATAATGCCCTTTTTCTCCACAGGCATGACATACAACTGTCACTAGTAGTTGATTACTTCCAGTGGCTGGCTTCTTGTTTTGGCAGTTCTTACTCAAATGGCCCACCTTGTTGCAAATATTACATTTGCCAGTACAAGGTCCGTTGTGATGGAAATTGCATCTCTTGCACAAAGGGAGATCTCCGGCATACCTACCGTTTTCTGATGGAGTAACAGCATAGGCTCTACCAGCTTCTTGCCTTCGGTTTTGTTGTAGTGATTGTTGGTTTTGCGGTAGTTGTTGTTGCTACGGGAGCTGTTGTTGAAAGTTCTTCTGTCGTCAAACTTTCTTTTGTTGTCACTCGATACTTGCATTGGAGCATGCTTAGTTACTTGATCCATTAGCCTTTGGGCTATGTTGATGGCTTCCTCTAAAGTTTGAGGTTTAGAGGCAGTAACATTTCCTTCAATGCTTCGAGGTAGTCCCCCGATAAAAGCTTCCAAGAGTTTATCGGTGTTTGGCACCATGTTCGGGCATAGAACTGTTAATTCTTGGAATCTTCTAACATAAGGTTTAAGATCATTTCCCTTTACACTCAGATTGTAAAGTTCTTCTTCCATCTTTCTGATCTCAGTTCGGGGACAATACTTGTTCGTCAGAAGCCTTTTTAACTCAGTCCAGGTGATTTGATTGGCTTGCTCTATTCCCATAGGCTGGGCATATGCATTCCACCAGGACAAGGCATCGTCAGTTAAAGTACCAGTAGCAAATGTTACTTTATTTTCTTTGGCACATCTGCTATGGGAGAATACTGATTCGGTTCGTTCAAACCAGCGAATAAGGCCTACTGCTCCTTCCGTACCATTAAAGTAGAAAGGTTGACAGCTGATAAACTCTTTGTAGTTTCCCGTTTTCACTGCAGGAGTTCCAGTAAGATTGGTGTTCCTGTTGGGATTACTAGCACTTGCCATTGTCGCAGCTTGAGCTTCTAGAGCCGCAGTGACACTATCAGTAACTAGCTTTTTAATGGCAGCTTGAGTCATAGCCGGTGCTTCTGATGCTGATGCTCTTTTTGGAGGCATTCTACCAACAAAAGATAACACATATTAAGAATGATATCACAAGTATAATGCTTATTCTTCTTTAAAATGATTAAAGAGAAATTCTTATTTTTGAAATGCTTAAAGAATAATGCTTCATTTAAGCATTTTTAACAATGGTGATATCTAAAGGTTATGGTATGATGATGAATGTACCATGGATGAATGATGAATAATGATGAGATGAATAAAGTGGTAAGAAACAACAAGGTAGATAACAGGATTGCCTTTGTATTAAGAACAACTTGCCTTAGTACTATACATAGTCAAGATTTGACAAGTGTTTTTATTTATACCAAAATCGTGGTAGGTTAAAGCTAAACAGCTGGAATTTAAATTAAAAACTGGATGATCACTCCATACGGTTCTTGAGTTCGATGATGGAATCCATGAGATTTTCTATGTCTGCTTGGTGACGAACATTCATATCATTGATAATGTCTCCTAATTCATTGATTCTGAAGTGGGCTAGAGAAATCTTATGGTTGCTATTCATTTGTTTCCTCTGGAGTTTGGTGATCTGGGCACGAGCTTGCTGAAGTTCGGCTTCCAAAGCATCAAAATCTTGCTGGATGATTATCCGCCTTTTTCTGAGACCTTCGATGCCATTTTCGATATATTCAATACGTTCGATGGGGAGTGCATCTAAACTGTTTAGGATATCCTGGTTTTGCTCCTCATGTCGCTTGATACTTGACTTTCGAGAGGTTTCGCCAATCTCAAAGGCTTAAGGTTGGGACGGGGTAGAAGAAGATGATTTTGTTGGTGAAAGAAGTCCTTTCGGAAGAAAGAATTCTTGAGGTTTAGGAGGTATGATAATTGTAGGCGGGATTGGTGATTTTTCAGTATAGAAAGCTTGTAAAACTTTCATGTAAGGATCGTCATGAAATAAAGAAAGAGTCGGTGAAGCTAGTAGGACAATTCCAAATGAATTGGAAGCACTCGAGTAAGTTTTTCTTGGAAAGGCCTGGACATAATCCGGAGAAGCCGGGGAAGTATAGTTTAGGAAATTGGAAGAAAAGGCATCCTCTAAATTGGAAGTAGGATGGTCGGGGGAAGACATTGTTCTGCTTAACAACCCAATGGTAAATAACGTAAGTTATTTATTTAGTAATATAATAGTTATGTAACTTTACATACCATTCCAGGAGATATAGAGGAACGGAGGACTTTCTTAGATGGAAAAAAGAAAAGTAGTTATAGTTAAGGTTTTAACCGTGTTCTCTATAACGTTGGCTCTTGATATCAAATCTGTAACACCCCCATTTTTACAAATAGCAGCGGAAGCTAATTTGGGGTATTACTTCAAGGTACAACAGTTATAATCATAGAAAACGAATCAAAAAGAGTCATTTTTGAAAATAAGTTATCATTAATTATTTCTTCAGAGTTTTTACAAATGAGAGGTTCCCAAAATCTATACAATAAAGTTTGAATGATAACAGTTTTTCCATCTTCATGTCCTCGCCACTCCGTGCCATTAGTTACCTGAGATAAAACATGCTAAAAAGTCAACACAAAGGTTGAGTGAAATCCATAGGTTTAAGTAATATAATTTGAATGCAAGTGCGATATTGGGCTACGTTGATATACACTCGTTATTGAAAACATATTTATTATTGCTCATGAATCCGAAGCCTTAGGGTATGGTGATACATTATTGCCTCTGCGGGTACCTTTGCCAAAATACCCGCGTGATTTCTAATGATGTGCAATTGGTTACTCATAAATAGGTACACCAACGGGGAGTCCAACCCAAATAGATCTATTCACAACATTCTCGCTTACTACGGAGAGTAATTAACGGTTCATGATTATGGGGACTTAAAGGCAAAGCAGTTACTTAGGCAATAGTAAATTGAAATAGCATACATAAATAATTGCATTCATGTTTATAGCATGTATCCCCCTCGCGGGTTTATAAAAAGATTGAAATGTGAGGCTATGAACTCACCTGAACGGTTATAGGGAAATTGATAGCAAAGGTATATGGAATGAAAGTAACGGTTTCGTCACGAGCAACCTGGGGTAATATATGTCAAGTCTTTGTTTGATTGAATATGTAAGATTTTACATCGATGTTGGTTTTTATATAAAAATTATCATAACACCGTTCGGGCCATTATAATTCAGAAGTCATTCAGTAAACGTTTGAGGAGCTAGGTCACTTTAAATCGTAAACCCAACAACTCAGTCAAAACGTAATACCAAGATGAAACTCCTTAATATGAATATCCCTAGTATTGAGGTATTATATGGATCCAGGACATGATTTTTGAAGGCACATCGATGATGAATAATATAATAGTTATAACATAAGCAGTTTAAACATTTTATTTAATATCTGGAAATGTTAAGCACGTCAAGCGTTAATTAAAGTTATGTCTGATAATGTTTTGAATGTGTTTTTATGCTTTTTCAAAATGTTACATTTTAGACCTTTGAGTTTGAAAAGTGGCAGAATATACCCTTAGAGTTTGCACTTTACGACTTTGGTCCTTCAACTTTTAAAGATATACCAAGTAAACCTTGCACTTTAAAAAGAGACATAATAGACCTCTGTAGTTATAATTTTGATAAAATGACATTTTTAGTCCTTTTAGTTATAAGTTTCCGAAAGTTACGTCTTACCCTCTGCCATAGTTATATTTACAAAACATGTCCAAACTGCCATGCAAGCTTATTTTAACATTTCAATAGACATTTATAAGCTATAATAAACTAAAATATAAAGATTTAACACAACACAAGTTTAAAATAACAACCCGTTAAGCTAGGAAGCAAAACGGGTCAAATTAGGGTTTTAATATGAAAACGCGCGGGTTTTAAGTTCAAATTCTTTCATGACTTAACAAAACACTTATTTTAATGTTATTTAAGCTTATTGGGATAGATTATAACAATAGTTTACAAGCTTAGCTTATAGATTAAGCAAAAACCTAAAATTAGGGTTTCGGGTGTACGATTTTGGATCAAAAAGGTAAAACACATAGGTTTTTTAGTTCAAAGCTTTATATTATGATTTTAGCATGATCATATGAACATTATGACAGCATAAATACAGAATATAAGCTTAGAGAATCTGGTCTTGAGCTTATAGCTTAGAAACGGGTCAGAATCGGGACTTTTAGCTTCGTACGCCTAGAATAACGACTCCAGGGCTTCGTTTCTTGTTTTCTTTTTCTTCCTTTATGAACATGAGCCTTATTAAGACCTATTAGGATCTCTTAGAGAAAAGGATTGCTTCTATGTATGGGTTATAGAGGAGGAAGTGGGGGATGAAGAAAAATGAAGTGTTATGGTCCCTATTTATAGTCGAATGGCCCTTAGAGCTCAAGATAAGCTTGTAATCTGAGATGAGACATGTGTATAAGTTAGGTAGGGATGTGGAGAAGCTATTGTATGAGTTGTATAAGCTAGAAAGTAGCTTTGGTGTGTTGGTTTTCTCTTTGTATGTCATGGCTAAGAAAAGGAAGAACAAGGAACCATGTGCCATATTTATACTATATAGGATGAAGATATTTGAAGAGAGGTGCTTGTAAGAAGCTAGGGAGGTAAGGTGCTTGTCATTGAGGTGCTTGGTTGCAAGAAAAACTTTCAAAATGGGTCACTTTGTAAAGGTTTCTAATTTTGGGTACATTAGGGTTTTCAAGCTTGAATTTGATGTACATTTAATTAGGAATGATAGGCCTTTCACTCGACCGCCGGTAAGACTTTATTAACCGCGCTCCCGGACGTCATTTCAAAAGTTGATAGGTGGTTTTAGTTAAAATGGGTAGAAAATGAGTAAACGGGTCAAAAGGTCTAATTAGGGCATAATTAGGGTTTTCTAGGTTTATCTCTTGTATAATTGAAGTAAAAAGATGAAATGATGATGGAATATGATTGAGACTGCTGTAAATTAAGTTATTACAACTTATTTGAGTGTTGGTTTGGGTTTACAATAGATAAAAATCAAGAAACGGGTCATGGTTTAGAAACTAGCTCGGTTTTAGGGTTTAGGGTTTTGAATTAGGGTTTTAAGTGAAATAAGATGTATAAAAGCTTATGAATAGAATAATTAGGGTTTACATATTGTATATTGAGTGTAGTATCTTGTACACAAGTGATGGTGAAGAAATTAGAATGAAAACGGAGGTAAAATGGCTATTTTGGAGATCATGCTTAATGACTTATATATTGAGCTTTTAAAGACTTGTACCTTGACTTGAAGAGATTTTATATTTCAAATGAGATGTTATATTATTTGTACATATGCTTTAGTAGCTCGTGCATTCACTTTAGATGTTAATCTTTCATGAAGTTAGGGTTTAGAGTGATACGATAACGGTTTAAAGCCTGTTTTGATATAATGATGCAAATGGTACCTTATCTGAGTAATGTACTTTGTAAAATGATATTATGATATTGAATTGACATATTATGATGATAGGATTGCCATAGGTAGGTTGCGTAAGCTCACGCGCCGTTCACGCGCTCTCTCGCGCTAGAAGAAGTATGGCTATTGAGTATGGCAAAGTAAGTAATGTAATAAAGCAAAAAAAAATTTCCCTAGAAAAAGGTGAGTTCATATATAATAGATAGATTGTACATTGCATCTTAATAGATAGATATTTACATTGATGAAAATTGCGGATTGTTATAAATTTTCAACCATAAATGGATTTGAGGAGTCTTTACCATAAGCCGTTTGCTTATGGACTAGCCAGTTCTTATGCCTGTTAAGCATGGTGAACTGATGACCATTTGTTGTGTGGTGGTTAGCCAACACTCAAACCCTTCTCAACTCCATTTCTTCTTTACTCTTCATTCAGCTGTTGTTTAATGAATCTTATCAAATCTAATGCAGCAGTACTTTCTATCTCAACTTCTACTCCAAAATCAAGCATCCTTTGCAGCAAATCCTTGGAGAGAGGATACCTTCTTTCAACCAACATATAAATGACTGTCCCATCTTCAAGCTCTAATATGTAAACTCCACAAGCTTCATATAATCTCCATCTGACAATCTCCCAATTTTGTTGATTATTCCAGAAGTCACTTTGATCATTTTCTTCTGTTGAGGATTCCATCATTATCTTCAAATCTCCCCAAAGAATCAACTCAATTCCTTCCAGTGTGACTTCTGAGTACTGCTTCATCACCAAGTCATACAAGTGAAATAAATCTTGCCTATCAAAGATATGAAGTACCTCCATGAGATAGTTGAATACCCTGAAGTTTCCATTTGCTCTGTAAATAACAAGATAGTCTCCTTCTGGTGATGATACCTTGTTCAACCTAGCAATGACAGATTTTCTCTCCATTATTTCACTATCTATGGTACCTTCAAATGTAACAATCTTTAGACACTTTCTGTGTTCATCATCACTATCAACATCTGGTTGTGGTCTTTTCCTTTTCCTAGCAAGCATCTTCATATGACCACCTTTTCTCTTCTTTGTACCCTGCTCTGCTACATCTGGCTTTGCAGGTACCTTAGTTAAGACATCTTCCTTGACAAACTTCTTCTTCTTGTCAGGATCACTAGCTCCTTCATTCATTTCCTTAATCTTTCTTTCATCCTCATTGGAACCAATAACAGTGAAACTTTCATCAAACCTTTTCACTTTCTCATATAAAGCTTGTATTTCTTCAAAAGTTTTATTCTTCAGATCTGAGTGTTTCTTGATTCCAACATGTTTCAAGTAAGTCATCATCTGACTCCTGAGTTGAGTTCTTGTAGGAGGTCTGTTTCTGATGGTAGCAGCTCTTTGTTCTGCAAGAAACTTTCTTTGGGCTGCAATTGTATCATGAAGGAATTTTGCTCTTTCTTCCATAGTGAACTGCTCTCTCTTCTTCTTGAAACCTTAATGCTAGAAGTCTATCAGCTTCAATTCTTGCTTTGATGTCATCAAAGTCTTGTATAAGAGCAGCATTTGTAGCTTCTTCTTCAGCTAATCTTTTCCTTTCTTCTTCTGCTTCCCAATCCTCTTGCATCTTTCTTGCAATCTCCTCATCATGAGCAAGCATCTTAAACTTCTTTTCAGATTCATTGATGTCTTATGATTCAGTGTCAGATTCATCTTCTTTAATCTTTTTCTTTCCCTTGTCTTTGGGATTAATCTTTGGAAGAGGCTTTAAAGTTAAAAGAGATCTTGTTAAAGTAGGCATTGGTCTTTTAATATTCTCTACATCCTTCAGTTCAACTCCTCTCTCCTTTTCTCTTGAAACTGCTTTGGCTTGGATCATGTTGAGAAGAACTTGAGCAATAGTTTCATCATCTCTAAATATTGTAGGAGTAGGTGTTGGAGTCGTTAGAGTAGCACTTCTTCCTTCAGTTTGATCAACAGTACCTTCATCTGGTCTGTCGGTACTAACTTCTTCCTTGTCAGTACTAACTTCTTGCTTGTCAGTACCTTCATCTAGTCTGTCAGTACTAACTTTTGGTTGATCAGTATTAAGTGCATCTTTAGTACTAACTTCCTTTTCTGCACTTTTCTTCTCTTCATGCACTACATATCTTGTCCTCCCCACATCTTGAGCATCCTCAGTCTTAATTTCATCATCATTAAGCTCATTAAAAACTAGATCTTTATGGACTGTAGGTTCATCTTTGGCCAGATTTCCTCCCCTGTTTGGATACAGACCTCCTTGTAGCATTCCAGATTTGTCATTAAGGATTTCTTCCTTCTAATTTTTGCTTCATTGAAACACGCTTCATCCAAAGCTATTTGTGTGTGTGAAAAACAGGTTTGGCTTTCTTCTTTAGCGTTCTTTATCTGTGCCTTCAAGTTGTTTAATTTCTTGGCTTGATCATAACATGTTTACATAAGGAGATACAAAGATCATAAACACACTTAGGAGTTTCATGTCACACTCATTCCCTGAAAGGGATTTATCACAGTATTGACTGACATCTCATGATTCCCACCATAACTCCACTGGAATGGAATCAGGAAAATGAAAGTAGGTGAATGTCTATGATAAGGGTTAGTCTGTGTCTCATGTTGGTCTATACTTGGGTGAGGAGGAAAGGGTATAGGTTGAGGTTTAGATGGTCTTTCTGATCCTTCACCCTCATCCTTTGTTGGTTGAACCAACATGTTAGGAAACAGAGGTTTGATATTCCTTGAAAAATGTTGTCCATTTTTTGACCATAACGAGAAAAACATTACTAGTTAGAGTCATTAATAGGAAATAGTTCTAAGGGCACATGCCCAATTTTTAGCTGTTTATCCAAAAAGCCTAAAAATAAATCTTGGACACATAACAAACTTTTTCTTTGCATCCAAGTTCCTCATCATACCATTAAAAACAAATTTAAAAAAATTATAGTTTTGATTAGAGTTGAATGCAAATGACTGCAGTGACAATATTAGTAGGAAATTTGATCCAAGAAGTGCATTTAGAACTTAGGCATGATTCATGGTATGATCAAGAAATCTCCACTAGGGTGAAAACTAGGCTTTGTAAAATGTAAAGACAGTAAGTGTCCCCCCTTATACCTCACTACTTAGTTTTTTATTTATATTTTTGTATAGCATCAAAATATGAGCATGTTTTTGCAGAAGAATCTATCCCCATCATATCAATAAAAAAAATCATTTTGATTGATGCCTTTTGAGATATACACATGCTTACCATCTACTATGGTCAAGTAAAGAACCCGAACATTGTTTATTAAGTTTGGATTATGCAGGACAACCAAAACTGTTCAACAAATGGAGTAAGACTCCATAACTAACAGTGAAGAGCAGTATTGGAATGGAGCTTCGCATAAGAAACTTGATAATCTCATGCAACTCTGTATTCCCATCATTCTTTTCCAAATAAGTGACCATGTTGTGTTTAGGGCATGATTCAAGAACAACCATACTTGATGAATTGATAAACGTCAAGATTAAAATGAATCAGTGGTTTTAATAAAAGAAAGGATTTAAGAGAGTTTAACGAGATTAAACTGGTGCAATCGAGAATGGTTAATATAGTTTTGAACAAACCCAAAATCACAGAAACCGTATTCAATTTACTTACTTTAGACCCATTGGCGGGTAATTGGATCACCAACGACTTATATAAGCGGTACTAAACTTTTCCCAACGTGATTAACTTTGCACTAACGTTACAACTTTTGTCAAAACCAAAAAATATACAATTCTTTCAAGAACATTTCTTCATACCTTCTAAATCTCCCTTCCAACTTTCTCACGTAAAACCAAAAGACTTTATTAAAATTATGTCACTAGTTCAAAATTCTTACTGCACTCTGAACAAAACATATTTTAATTTCATATACTAACTATACGAACAAAGTCAATATTGCCTCCCCTTAACTAATGCAGCTTATGGGTTGATCATCCCAATAGTAACAACCAAGAACTGGAACCTGCTAACATCAAATTCCTTGGTTAGAAGATCAACTACATTGTCAGCAGTGTGTATTTTCAGCACCTGGATAAGTTTCTTCTTATACGCATCCCTTATGAAGTGGTGCCTAATTGCAATATGTTTTGTTTTGGAGTAAATGACTGGATTTCTCTACAATGCATAAAGTACTTTCAATTATCAATGTAGATCTTTGTGCTCATAAATTTAACCCATAGTAAACTTTTGATTTTGAATCCAAGAACTGCCCACGCAATATTGCAACATATTTCAGCCTATTGTATAAGAAAAGCCACAATTGTCTGCTTTTTGCATTGCCAAGAAATAAGTCTCCTCCCAAGAAATTGATAACCTCCTAATGTAGGATTTCCTAACAAGATTTGCTCCAGCAAAGGTCACTATCAGAGAGGGCTTCAGTTCTAAATGAGACACTCTAGGATACCAAAGGCCCCAGTTTGGGTTTGCCTTTAGATACCTAAATTCTCTTAACACACTTAATGGTGGTCTTTGGAGTGAACCTGAAACCTGGAACAAGCAGCAGACTTCAAACATATTATCAGCCTAAGAAGACATCAAGTACATAAAGGAACCAATCATGATCTATAAAGATGTACATTCCAAAAGCACTAAGCTTCTCATCCTTGACTAAAGGCATCTTCAGGGTCTTTAATTGGTGGTACAAGCAGTCTTACACTGACGAAATTAAACTTTAGGATGTTTGCAACATATTGTAATCCTGACTTATAAAGATAGCCATCTTCTTGTCTAGTTTGAACTTTGTAATCTAAAAATGAAGGTGAGCTCTCCCCATAGAATCTCATCTAAAATCTACTCTATCATAAGCCTCAAATTCATCACACCAAGATTTCTTTCTTATATGTATAACCAAAAATGAAAAATCAGCCACATAAACTTGTAACTAATATGATATCGTGTTTGTCCTTCTTATGAAAAAGGATCGTAGTTCAATATTTTTCGCTCTTCTGTAGACTATGTCTTCAACAAGAAAGTAGATAAAGTTCATACCAGTGTCTCTGGGAGCTTGTGAAAACATGAGAGCTTTCACTACTTTGTTATACTTCTTAGATACTTTAGGATCTATAAAACCTGAGAGGTTGAGGATCACATAGACCTCTCTCATCAATTTTGGCATACAGAAGGCACTTTTATATCCATCTGATAGACTATGAATCAATTAAAGGAGGCTAAAGCTTAAAAAGATCCTTAATGGCTTCAATCCCTGCCAACAGTAGCAAAAAACCAACCATCATCATAAATCTATCCCTTCCTCTTGCCTAAGACCGCTGAGCAACTAACCTTGCCTATTTCCACCAACAAACTCCCACTCTCATCCTCATATTTCTGTAAGACCACATTTTTTCTGATTCCAATTGTCTTCTCCCATGATAGTGCAAATCTACAAGAAATACTAAACTTTCTGAATCTTGAATTGCAGCATTCATCCTGCATACATCAGATCCCAACTTTCATCTCAAGGACTTCGTAGATCTTCTTGAGTTCAATTTGTTGCGACAAGAAACAAGCAAGATAAACAATGCTAGTAAGCCTTATGATTTATTACTCCATTGCTTTTTGTGAATATAACTTACAAAAGACAAGAGCTCTTATCACATTTGGGTCACTTTGCATCTTGTATTGAACTGCTGATTTGGATCACTCCAAAAAGTTAGAGTTGAAGGAAGAATAGGTTAAGTCCTTATGATGTGGGAATAGGACGTGGCATTCATTAACAGTTCTAAATATATGTGATATGTCGGCCACTGCACCTTTTATCATCATATAATTCTGAAATTGTAAAAAAACCATTCACGTAGATTGTCAAAAAATTTCCTCAATGATTGCATGGTATTGTCTAATCATCTTGGTCAGTGAAAGAGTTAGATCAATTGAAGGATAATTCCACCATAAGGAACTGGGCAGTACTAACTTGGTGTCTAAATCATGAATTAAAACTATGTTTAGTTACTGCTAGCTTAGCAAGCTCATGCTTGTAGAGAGCAAATCCTTAGTTCATGAGGCAAACTCCTTCCTAAGTAGCATTATTCATTCATCATTATCATCCTTTTTCTATATGCCTTTAAGTATTCAAGTTCATCCACAAAAGTACATAATCCTCCTCTATCATACTTGCTTAAAGTCAGGAAGCTGGTAGGTTTTCTTCACCTGCATTATTTACTTTTGAGCTCTTGTCTGTTAAATGTATAAAAGACCATATATGGCAGTACAACGTAGTCCTTGAAGCATATTCAATCTTCAATTACAGAATCACCTGCATCATATATTAACTTTTTATACCTGCATTTTGATTAGTTTCATGTGGACCTTCATGTTGTTTAGCAGTGATTCATTGCTCTAACAGGTTGATAATTCATTGAAACAATTAAATAATCAAAATCACACAGCCAAGTTGTCCTTTCCCTGCATACAATGGTTTGATTTACTAAAAATGTTATTGGCTGTTCTTCAACTCACAATTCTTTGTGTTCTTAAAATGTATACCCTAAAAGCCTGTTTTGTAAGAAATACCCAACGTAAAAGAGCCCTTCATCTGATTTCCATCAAACTTACCCAAGTGGTCAAATGGTATTCAAGATGGTCCACATATGGCCACCCAAAATGTCTTAGAAGCTTATGAGTTTGTAATATAAACCAGTTTATATTGAGTTCATAATGTATCTTATATGAGGCTTGGTCACTAAGATACCCTATTAGAGGGTACATAACCAGAAGTACTAAGCTGCTTCCAGCCACAAAAAGTGTTATGTAAAAATGAATCTGCTAGCATAGTTCTAGAAACCTACAATAAGGGTCCCATCTTTCTTTTGAGCAACAATTCATATTGTATTTGATTTCTGGCAATAGCTGTATTCCTTCTTGTGAACCCTTTTGAGGCTCAGATACCACTTGGATGAGTCCCTTTTCTTTAAATTCTGTACCAGTATCACATCTAATAGTTTTAACTTTTTGATTTAATTTGGTTCGCTATTTGTACATAATAAAGTTCCTAAAGGATTCCACTCGTTTCAAAATTCCATATTCTGAAGAATGAACACCCAACTAAACCAGCTAAAATCATCAGTGTTAACTAGGATAAGTCTAATGTTAACTACCTTAACAGATGTAGGTTCCATAACAAATCCATATGCAGAAGCTGTAGGGCTGACTCATAATAGAGCTCACACGAGTTTGGCCATACAGTAAAGGACCATGTGTTGCTTTCCTCTCTTACGGGAGCAACACAAGTGAGGTCATATTTGAAAAATCTTTTAAAGGTAAACCCTCTTACAAAAAGGTTTCCCTTCACAAGTTTGTTTTAAGTTTTTAAGTTAACATGGACCCAACCGACCAATGCCATTTGTTAGATTACATCCATATTGGCATTTTCTAATTAAACAAGCTAAACCTCATGAAGAACAATGATCTCTAAATAGATAACTGTACAAAATTGTTTTGTCTGTAGGGATCTAAGTAAGACTTGATTTGCATTCAGTATCTTAAATTCAGATACAAAACAAGACAATCAGAGTCAGAGAAAAGAAAACTTTGTTCTTCTTGTCACAGTTTTGTGCCACAGAAAATAATTGAAATTCTGTAGTACTATCACAAAGCCACAACTCAAATCTAACTTTCCAGTTTTTTATTTTAACCCTTTACCAGTTATTAACCTTTACTCTACCAAAAGCAACAGGTGCACCATCTAAAGTCTGATATTCAGCAAGGGTAGGCCCTTGTGTTCCAGTCATTGCCTAGAACATCCACAATCAATGCAATTCCCATAGTTCTATAAAGCTCTATGTATATAATCTTACACACATTAAATATAATATTAATTCTCTTAGGACCTCAAGCCTGTTTGGGCTTGATCTGCCTATTGATCTTTTGAAAGAGAAACACAATTACTCTAATAACTTGATCCACTATTGTATTTGGAGACTTTGTGCCAGTAATGTCTTTGTGGTCTCCAATTACAACCTGCTGAGGACTTAACAACAATTTCCCTTTTTCCCTTAACAGCACTAACTGCATTTACTTTAGCAGTATTAACCTTTTGTTTTGAAAAATTTGTCCTAAGTGTTGTTGTTCTAATTAAAATGTACTTTTCAAAAGGTGAAACCTATTTATATGAAAGCCAGCTTTTGGTCTAGTTATTTATTTCACAATAGACTTAACCAGTATTAACTTCCTAGGCACAGCAGATAATTTGGTACAGGAATTATGCTTCTGATTAAAATTATGCCTATCAGTGATTAACGTGTTAGGTAACTGAAGATGCTATTTCGTAGCAGATATTGACTGGAATCTTTCAGTCTAGTTTAATACTGCTTTTAGAACAAATTGGTTATTGATGAGTCCATTCTTTGCTCATTGTTCCAAAACTGGTTTATCCTCCCTTTGAACATGTCCCTTACCCTTCTGTTTTTTAGTTCTCAACTTGTTCAGCCATCCTTTTCTTATGAAAATCATAATCTCTGATAAGATGACTAAGACTTCCACATATAAAAAATGATTTTGTAGTAAACTCATATCCCAAACCCAATTTTTTAGACATTAAACACCACAATTCTTTTTATCATGTTTAGACACTACTACATTTGTGTTTGGTTCTATCTCATGATTGCCTAGGAGATTGTTTTTACAATCTTACAGCAAAACTAGGTATTCCTGTCTATTTGAGTGGTAAGAGAACACCAAGTTCAACCATCATTATCTATACATACCACCTCAATGATAGGAGCATCAGACCAAACTTTAGGTTTGACTGTGACAACTTGGATTCATTGACAATTGGTTTCAGTGCCATAGATTCATGTTTTTTCTTCACTACAATTATTGATTCCACAAGAATTAAGTCACAGCTCCATAGCATCATATTTCACTAGTTTAGATTGCTTTGGACCATATTGTAAATTGTGAGTGCATCTATTTCTTTAATCAGGTCCAAAGGATGTAGATCCCTATCATTGGAGTGGAACTACATGCATCCCCTCGTGCATAATCTAATCATTCACAAGACATATTCTGTATTTCACTTGTTCTCCTCGACAAACACTACTTTTAGAAAACTCAATTTCCTGAGCATTAAAACACTTTTATTCATTTGCTTACCATATCCTAAGGCCCAGCCTAATCCCATCAATCATCTCTGACAATTTAGCAAAAGATTGAGATTGTTTTAGAAGAGTTTATCCATATTCTACCTTAGCTTTTAAATCTTACTTTTTTCTTTTTCAGCGTTCTGCCAATAGTTTTCTTAAGGTATGTTGAGATACATCAGTTTTTATATCATCTAATTTAATTTTCATCAACCATAACTTTTCCCTCATAACCAAAGTTGGATCCTTAGTTGAGCGCAAGCTAATTATTACTTCAACTTACTTAGGGCTAAAGTATAATGACCCTGTAATTTCCTATACGCAAATCTCCTAATGTTGTTCCTCTATTCCATCATATAATTTTTAAGTTAAGCATTAGACCTTACAATCTTTTGAACATAGAAGTTACCCCTCGTGTCTGAACTTTTTGCAAGCCATAAAAGCAGTATCTCCATGTACAACTTTTAAGTGACTGGTCCAATCAACACCTTCTCCATCAAGAGTTCACCAAAGCTTTAGAAGTCCTCCTGTTACAATCTTCCTCCCATAGTCTTTTTTCTTTATTCCTAGTGTTCCAAGAATCTCTCCTCCTCCCATCTTGATTCCCCTTGGATCTGCACTCTCTAGAAAAATGCCCTGTCTTGTGACAATTGTAGCACTCAACATTAGTTTTGTCAAACCCAACTGTTCCATGGGCATCAAGAGATAGTAGGCTTTTCTATCTGTATTTTTGTAGAACTTTTTCATTCTCATGGAAATCATTGCTACCTACCATTTCAGGTCCATTTCTTCTAAATCAAACTCATCAAGCTGTTCCAGATCTTCATGATCCAATTGTGGACAACTAGATTGATTTGCAAGTAAGGAGTATGATGAAGTATGTTCATACTATGAGTTATGGCCAGAAGAGTTAGAAACACCATAAGCGGTACTAACATCATTAGTACTTATGATAGCATTCTTATTTGATGTTGACTTTTAAAGGTTGATGAATAACAATTCTTTACGATCAGAGTAGCGCAGCAGAAGCGTGGTAGACGCATAACCCACAGGTTTCATAAATCGAAGTATTTCATCCACCCAAGTTTTATCAAAATCTGGAGAAATTCTATTGGCTATCATCAAGAGGTGTGATCTTGAAAATAAGTAGACGTGTTGAAAAGAGGTAATTATAATTATGGTGCACAGCATAATTATAAATACATCACACACGATAACTTGTTGACCATGGGTATAACCTAAATTCATACCCAGTACCTATCTCTAAACAATATCACTATAACTTACATTTTAAATCCCGGGAATCGAGAATTTTTGTAAGGGGGAGAGACTAAAACAACCCAAGAATCTTCATCAAATGCAAAAACACATATTCCTATATACACAATTATACGGGGTATATTTTTTCGGCTTATTATTACATTGTCAATATCTCATTAAGCAAGGAAACTTGCAATAACTAAAATCGACAGCTCACGCAACCTATCTAATTGCCCATCCTTGTCATCAATATATTCCAGCAAACATCACAATAAGTGCAGAGCCAATAACCTATCATATCCCTTTACGAAGGTACCTTATTCCAATAATGTACTATTCGTATCGTTATATTCTAGATTGCCTTAAACGTTAACAGATACCTATAAACCCTAATTTTTCATTAAGGGTTAACATCTAAAGTGATACAACAAGCAAATAAAGCAAGATGTACACAGTTTAATGATAACATCCTCAGTTGAAATATACAAATCCCTCCAAGTCCAAAATACAAAACTACAAATCCTTAAAAACTCAATGTACAAGTCATTAATGCACAATATCCAAAATAGCCATTTTACCTCCATTTCCTAAAAAATCATGTACAATCCATCAGTACATAGTTACAGCAAGTCCATACACTCATTTACAATCATATTGCATCCTCTTCCATGAAGTTACAAGAAATCCAAGTTATAAACCCTAAACCCTAGCTAAAATACTAACACTATGACTCGTTTTCTTTGATTTTATCCATTGTAAACTTAAACCAATACATAAATAAGTTATAATAAACATAAATTACAAACCATTGATCAATCATAATCCATTATCAGTTCCTCATTCAACTACCAATTAATACGAATAAACAAATCCAGAAAACCCTAATTGTGCCCTAAATGTGATTATGACACCATTTTCCGATTTTCTAACCACTTTCATCTCAAGTAAGGCAACCAATAGTCAGTTGTAAACCCATACAAATGAGATTAACAAACCTTAATATCCAATCATAAACATCCATGCTTGTCAACAATATACAAGGAATTACAAAGCAAGAAACCCTAAAAAGCCTTATATGAACCCAATTTCTAAGCTACGGCATATTCTTTCAAATTCAACCTCATTATAAACTAAAACCAACGATCACACCTCGAAAGATAATAACTTTATTTAATCTCTAGGATCTGTATTCCATCATTCCTTAATCAGAAGTATTTCAAAATATAAACCAAGAAAGTCAAGAAAACCCTAAACGAGCCCTAGTTGGACCCATGACCCCATTTCTTCATTTTTAACCCGTTTTAACCAAACCACTTGCTAACTTTCGTTAATACTTCTTATTACAAACCTTAAGATCATATTTTAATCATTGTTCATTGATCAATGCTCATGAAATATAAACCAAAAACTTGAGTTCGAACCCTAACAACCCAAAACAGACCCGAACCCATTCTTTGCCTTATTTGACCCATTTAAAACCATACCATGTGCAAAATACCACCAAGTATTCCGTATTCTATATGTCCGCTAAATTCAGCTTACCCAGCAGCTTGGACTTTCCATGGCCAAAATGAGAGCACATGACATCTTTCTTTTGCCCTAATAAAGCCGACGTCAGCAAACCAAGCCCTCCTACACATCAAACCTCACAAACTAGACCTCCCGATCTTGATAATACTAGCCTATACACATCCCCAAATAGATCATACATGTGTCAAGAACAGAATAGATTGCTTGCTTACCCTCCTCATGGTTTCCAAAATGCCTATAAATAAGTAGCCTTATAAATCTCTTTATAACTCGCACCGACCCATCTTCACTCTCAAGACCCCATTGGCAGCAATCCCTTTGCTCCCTTATGATCCTAGTGACAATAAAGAAGTTCAATAACGAAATCCCAAAATAATTGAAGCACCCCGTAGTAAAGATAGCAAGCGTACGAGTGGAAATACTAACCCCGAAAATGGACCTGATTCAACCATTATAGGATCCACTGAAAGCTCAAACCCAGGTTTTGAATATCTACTTCAACTTAATACACCCTTTAAGTACTATGATCCAAATATACTCTTGTTAAAGTTTCCATAACTTCAATTCATGCTCAATTTCTATTTTTGATCCAAAAACCGTACACCCGAAACCCAAATTCGCGTTATTCTAAACTAAGAAGTTTATAATGATTAAATTATTTTTATAAGTCGTACCTATCATGCATAACAAATGTTAATATAACCACTTATTTTGATTAATGAAGGAAAATTAGAACTAAAACCCGCATTGTCTTTTACTTGTGAAACCCAAATTTGACTTGACCGATTTGCTTTCCTAGCCTAACGAATCGTTAGTTAAAACTGTGCTTACGTTTAAAACTTCATATTTTAGTTTATTATAACTTATAAATGTCTATTGAAATGTTAAACTAAGCTTGCATGGCAATTTGGACATGTTTTGTAATTATAATCCATGCAAGGGGTATATATCGTAACTTTCAGAAACTTATAATTAAGGGCTGAAATATGTCATTTATCAAAGGATTAACTAAAAAGGGGTCTATGTTATGTCACTTTTTTAAAAGTCCAAGGTTTATCTTGGTATAATCTTCAAAGTTAAGGACCAAAGTCGTAAAAAAGGCAAACCCTAGGGTCTGACTACTTACAATTTTCAACCCCAGGGTCTAAAATGTAACAATTAGAAAAAAGTATAAAAACACATTCAAAACATTACCATGACCATAACTCTAATAAACCTTTGACGTGCTAACATTTCCAAGTATTAAATAAACGCTTAAAACCAATCATTCCGTAACTATAATTGTAACCAACAATACTAGGGAGCTTCATATTAAGAGTTTCATTCTTGTATTACGTTCTGACTGAGTTGTTTGATTTTACGATTTAAATTGCCCTAGCTACCTTAAATTATTTACTGAATGAGCTTCTGAATTATGAATAAGCCCGCACATGATACAATGAATGTCTCAAACTCTCAATCAAACTCATAACTCTTTAAAAACCAAAAATACTAAAGGACAATCTTCCTAATTGACTCAGCAATATTTACTGCATGTTGCGTTGATTTGGCTGTCCGATTATCATTTAGACTATATCAACATTCCCTGGTTAAGATTGTGATAGGGTCTTCAGCTTTCATACAGTAAGGTATTTATTACATCTACCTACCAGTGAAAGTTCATAACCTTCGCCTATTACTCAATTTACATGTGTTATAAACCTGCGAGTAGGATACAAACTCGTTACAAACTCTTACATACTCATTTATCTTATAACAAGTGATTACTTTTCAATGACTTATGAGGTTCATATCTCAATTTTAAATCTCTTTAATTCTATCATAACCCCGTGAGGGGGATACATCCGAAATACATACGGATAACAAGTGTTTTAACCAGACAATTATGCTAACCCGAAGTTAATCATTTTCAATCAATGATCTAAGTTTATAAATCCAACAAGTCGTTAAAATTGACTATCGTGATTTTAAACTGTTAGTATCAAAGACTCCTACAAGCGTTAAATTATGACTTCGAGATGAATAAAAATTGACTTAGATATTCAATGTGTTAGTTTCAAACAAATCCAGACAGACGCTAAATTTGACTTTTCAAGTCGAAAAAGTTGACTTGATATTTATAAATCCTTCAAGTCGTTAAATTTGACTTTCGAGTCGTTAAATTGGACTTTGGATGTTAATAATTGATAGATAGCTCTTTCAAGACGTTAAGATTGACTTTGTATGATAATGTGTTGTGACAAATAACAAGACCAATCATACCAAACAAGCAATAACGGGATAATACATTGTGTACTGATGATTCATTGCGATTATTACTAATACCTGTGGTATATAATAACATTAACCAAGTTCCTAACAATATCAATTTTCATAATAATGTGTTTATTAACAATTATTATACCTATTAACTTTATTCAAAACTATTAATGAAATTCAAACTTATAATTCACCTCAACCATTGTGGGTTGACTTTTTTAGCATGTCTATCTCAGGTAATTGAGCAAGTTGCGAGGCAGATGACATGGACATAGAAGATGTGCTGAACTGTTATCAATCAATACTAATATTTTATATTTAGGACCCGACTTTTTTGTAAAAACTGTCTGATAATAATGAATGATAACTTAAATTTTCCAACTAATCTTATCTTTTAAATTAGTGTTTCTATGTATTATATTGTTGTATCCATGAAGTAATACCACATATTAGGCTACCGCTGCAATATTGTAAAACCTGGGTGTCACAAGTATTTGTAAAACGCCATGGTTATAGAGAACAAGTCAAACAAAACCTAAACTATAACGCACATTTCATTTTTTCAGCATCAAAGCCCTCACACTTGGCCACTAAATTCCGAACAAGGTAAAGTAAAGATACTATATCTATTACCATATTACATAAATAACTTCTTGATATATAACTACGGGGTTGTAAACAGAACGATTCTTCCCCAGACCGCTTCAACTTCCGATCTTGATGATGCAATTTTCCTCTAGACTATTCTAAACATATACTTCGGTCCTCATCGAATATTATACCCACATTCAGCCGGGCAGCATTATTTCCCAGCTTCATCAGGAAGCAGTTCTTTTAACTCTTCAGAAAACTCTAACGATAATATGATTCCACCGGTATTCTCATCTTTCTACAATAATACTTGTTTGAAGGACGTACAAGCATTTTATGCTAAGGAATCACCTATTTTATCACCAGATCTTATTGCTTTACCAGCTATTTTGACTCCATCTCTGATATTACCACCACCATTACTATTTGATCCTCGATATTTCTTTGTTCCTGAAGAACTACTACCACCTAAAAAGCAAATCCATTCCCCATCTTCTTCCTCAACTACGTTATTTAATTCATCTCGGAATCAAATTTGTAATTTAGTATCACCATCTTCCTCAGTTTATACACCTACCCCTCCTCAGATATTTGAAATAGGAAAATGTTTGATTAAGATGTATCTGAAGCATCATGAGGAACAAATTGAAGATATTTTGAATTACTTAGAAGAACTCTCTTTTCACCGCATTGAGAAAATGGAAGAAGGACGTATTAATGGTAACGAACTAAAGACTGAACTCAAGGAAATCCGTACTCAGATTATCAAACTTCAAAAGAAACGGTTAGGGCAAAAGGATAAGATTGCCTTTGCTCACTACAGAATTTCTGATCTTGAACGGATCATTGAGAAAACCCAAGCTTATCACCAAACAAATGAGGAAGATCTTTAGGATGTCATCTACCAGCTCAAAATCATCAACTCTTAAACTAGTTATAGCTTTATCCTAAGCCACATGATGTGTGGTATAAATAAAAACGCATGTCAAATCTTGACTATGTACAGTAAAAAGGCAAGTTATTTATAAAGGAAATCCCGTTTCATACCTTATTGTTTCCAACTTATCTCTCTCTTCCATCATCATCTCCATCATTTGTATCATTATCTCCGTCTTCATGAATCATACCATAACTTCTAAGTGCTTAAAATCCAAAAATAAGCATTTCTCTAAGCATTTTAAGCATCACATTTTCTTTAAAGTATTACCTTTCTAAACTTGTGATGTCATTCTTACTACATGTTCTCTTATGTTGATAGAATGCCTCCCAAAAGGACGTCAACATCCGAAACACCAGCCATAACTTTAGATGCCATCCGGCAACTGATTGCTGATCTTACTACAGCCATGGAAGCACAGACTGCTGCCATAGCAAGTGCTAGTAATCCCAACAATCTTACTGGAACTCCTACAGTAAAAACGGGAAACTACAAAGAGTTTATCAGCTGTCAACCTTTCTGCTTTAATGGTACGGAAGGAGCAGTAGGCCTTATTCGCTGGTTTGAACGAACTGAATCAGTATTCTCACGAAGCAGATGTGCTGAGGAAAATAAAGTAACATTTGCTACTGGTACTTTAACTGATGATGCCTTGTCCTGGTGGAATGCACATGCCCAGCCTATGGGAATAGAGCAAGCTAATCAAATCACCTGGACTGAGTTAAAAAGGCTTCTGACGAACAAGTACTGTCCTCGAACTGAGATCAAGAAAATGGAAGATGAATTTTATGGTCTAACTGTAAATGGAAGTGATCTCAAGACTTATATTAGAAGATTCCAAGAATTAGCATTCTTATGTCCAAACATGGTGCCAAATTCTGAGAAACTTATGGAAGCTTTCATCGGGGGACTGCCGCAAAGCATTGAAGGAAACGTTACTGCTTCAAAACCTCAGACTCTGGAAGAAGCCACCAACATAGCCCAGAGATTAATGGATCAGATAATAAAACGCGATTCTATGCAAGAAACCAATAATCATAAACGAAAATTAGAAGATAAGAGAAACACCATCGACAACAACAACTACCCCAAATATCATAACAATAATAACCACTTCAACAATCACAACAACGACAACTATCAAAATAACCATAACAATCACAACCGTAACAATGATTACACCAGCAGCAAAATAGAAGACAAGAAACTGTTAGGACTTATCCTGCTAAAAGATACCATGGATACCTTCCTTTGTGTACAAGATGTACCCTGCATCACACAGGAGTTTGCACTCTCAAGTGTCGGACTTGCAACAAAGTGGGTCATCTGACCAGAAACTACAGAGACAAAAGATCAACCGCTGAAAACAACTCTTGAGGATACTCAGGTTTGCCACCAGTTACATATGAAGAATCATCTGAAACCCACTTCATAAACCCCAAACACCAAGCTACAATCCTTGTCATTCATTATTTTATCTAGAATCCTACCCTAAGACACGTAGCATAAGTATCAACACTCTTAGAGTTTCGGTGAGGTAAGATATGTAAATTTATCCATGAAATAAGAAAGGGATTATTTCATTTCATCTTGTTATCTGGTAATATCAAAACTTGACGTCATTTGTCAATTCTATTATGTTCAACTCTGAATACTCCCCTCATACCTTTGAAACACTTATTATCATTGAAATACGATAAAAATAGGCATCATTGCAACTAATATCTCGTTATTCTTCTCAATACCTTTCATGATTTTGAAAAATCACATCATCTCCTACACATTACCATTTTGATATCATGTCTTTATGCTTAGGTAAGACGATTTATGATCATCTTATTGAAATGAATTAGGACGCTTCTTCATTTGAATAAGAAATTATAAATCACCAAACTATAAATTTATAAATTCTCAGTTACAAGGATTGGGACGCCTCTGTTTGTAAATGAAAAGGTACAAATGAATAGACGTATGTATGACATTTGTACAAACAAGTTTCTTTCAATTTGTTTGTATAAATAACCCTTTTACATTCATCATCTGTTCATTTCCAAATCGGTATCCAACATGATCAGCAACTCTCTTATAATTCATAATCATTCCTTAACATCTCTCCGACGTCCGACTAAATCTCGGGATGAGATTTCTGTAAGGGGTGGAGACTATAACAACCCAAGAATTTTCATCAAATGCAAAATCAACCTATTTTGTTATGATCACAATTGTAAGGGGAAAGTTTTCACTTTATTACATTAGTTGCATTGCCAATATCTCAATATGCAATGTAACTTGCATAACTAAAGTAGACGAGCTCACGCAACCTACCTATGGCAATCCTAACTTCATATATGTCAAACAAACATCATAACATGTCAAGTCAATATCATCATATCCTTTTTGCAAAGTACATTATTCATATAATGTACCATTCACAACGTTATATCAAAACGGGCTTTAAACCATTATCATATACCTCTAAACCCTAATTCCATGAAGGGTTAATATCTAAAGTGAATATACAAGCTACTAAAGTATATGTACAAGTAATATAACATCTCATTTGAAATATAAACTCCCTCCAAGTCAAAGTACAAGTCCTTAAAAATCACAATATACAAGTCATTAAGCATGATCTCTAAAATAGCTGTTTTACCTCCGTTTTCATTCTAGTTTCTTCACCACCACTTTTGTACAAGCTACTACGCTCAATATACAACATGTAAACCCTAATTACTCTACTCCTAAGCTCTCATACACATTTTAAAAACCTTAAACCCTAAAACAAAACCCTAATCTAGTTCTAACCCTAAAATCTAAAACTAAGCCCTAGTTCAGAATTGGATCAGTCTATAAAACATAGGATCTGGGCAAATCAATAGGTTCTGGGTATTAAGTGAAAATACTAGGTTGTAGCCCTATGTCTTGTGATCATTTTTCCGGTTAAATCACCCCGATTCGACGTCGGATGAATTAGTTATAGCCGAAATGGCAAAAGTGCGCAGATTCTGCACACCTGTAGTAAACGGCTATTATCTTTAAATTTTTGTATAGTAACTACCAAATATTTAAAACTAAAAGTTGTATAGGACTCAAATATCTAACCATGCTCACTTGTTTGAGATTCATCGGAGTTACGGTTTGTAAATGGCAACCATTTTACCAGGACTGATGTTGGCTGTCCAAAAACAGCCATGTATAAATCAAACCAAACACCCCTAAAATGTCTAGAACCACCATGATATCATAACACCCTCACCCTAGCACCTCTATGACATCCCCACAAGCAGCTCCATCACCCATCTTGGTCACCAAGTAAAAACCCTTGGCCATAAAACAACTAACACCACCATTACATTACCACCATACAACAAAGCACCTCCACAACCTTCCACCTTGCATTCTAGCCTTCCTTACTCATCCCATAGCTTCTCCACATCACCCCCACCTGTCCTAACCTGGTATCCTAGCACCCTTAGTCACCAAATTTCAAAATGGGTATAAATAGGGGTGTTATGCCTTCATTTCAACTCATCCCCCACTTCCTCCTCTGTAACCCATCATAGCAGCAATCCTTTGCTAAATAAGTGTTCTAAGAGATCCTAAGAAGTCCCAAGAACAGAAGTGAAGCAAAAGAAACTAAGAAAAGAAGCCCGGGAGTCGTTATTCTAGGCGTACGAAGCTAAAAGACCCGATTTCGACCCGTTTTCAAGCTATAAGCTCAAACCCAAGTTATATCAACTTCATACCTGCTACTACACCCTTATAATGTTCATATGATCCTAAATAAACTCTTGTTAAAGTTTCATAACTTAATTCATGCTCATTTTCCATTTTGATCCAAAACCGTACACCCGAAACCCTAATTTTATGTTTTTCTTAAAACTAAATGTTATAATGACTAAATGTTGTTATAATCTATCCTAACATGCTTAACTAATGTTAAAATAACAACTTTATTGATTATTGAAGGGATTTGAATTAAAACCCGCGCGTTTATGTTTTGAAACCCTAATTTAACCCGTTTTGCTTCCAAGCTTAACAAATCGTTATTTTAAACTTTCGTTATGTTAAACCTTCATATTTTAGCTTATATTAATAAGCTATAACTTTTAAATGTCTTTTGGAATATTAAAATAAGCTTGCATGGCAATTCGGACTTGTTTTATAAACATTATCCATGCAAGGGGTATATATCGTAACTTTCTGAAACTTATAACTAAAAGGGCTGAAAATGTCATTTTATCAAAGTTATAACTACAAGGTTCTATTATGTCACTTTTCAAAGTGCAAGGTTTACTTGGTATATCTTTTAAAGTTGAAGGACCAAACTCGTAAAAGTGCAAACTCCAAGGGTTTATTTTGCCACTTTTCATTCTCAAAGGTCTAAAATGTAACATTTTGAAAAAGTATAAAAATGTATTCAAAACATTACCAGACATAACTTTAATTAACGCTTGACGTGCTTAACATTTCCAGATATTGATTAAAACGCTTAAAACCGCTTATGTTATAACCATTATTTCATTCATCATCGATGTGCCTTTATAAATCAGGTCCCGGATCTCTATTGTACCACAATACTAGGGAGCTTCATATTAAGGGGTTTCATCTTGGTATTACGTTCTGACTGAGTTGTTGGGTTTACGATTTAAAGTGCCCTAGCTCCTCAAACGTTTACTGAATGACTTCTGAATTATGATGGCCCGAACGGTGATACAATACTCCATAATAATTCCATCAAAGATGATATTCATTATAAAACATATTCAATCTTCCTAAAGTCTTGACATATTTACTCAGGTTGCGTGACGTGGCTGTTTACTATCATTTTGCTATATCAACCTTCCCCGTTAAGATTATGATAAGGTCGTCAGCTTTCATTTTAGAATATATATTACATCTACCCATCAGGTGAAGTTCATAACCTCGCCTTTACTTATTTACATGTTTTATAAAGGGATACATGCTTGTTACAAACTCTTTTATATACTCGTTTATCTTATAACAATGTGATTACTTTTCAAAGACTTAATAAGTTCATAACCTCACATACTTTATAAACCCGTGATACCTGCTGTAAATCATGAATGCAAATGTTTTCTAAACTATATGCTATCCTGATATATTATTGCCTAAGTACATGAAGATATCTATTTGGGTAAGTATCACCCATTATCTCTTTAATACCTATTTGGGTAAGTATCACCCAATATCTCTTTAATATCTATTTGGGTAAGTATCACCCAATATCTCTTTAATACCTATTTGGGTAAGTATCACCCAATATCTCTTTAATATCTATTTGGGTAAGTATCACCTAATATCTCTTTAATATATTTTGGGTAAGTATCACCCAATATCTCTTTAATATCTATTTGGGTAAGTATCACCAAATATCTCTTTAATATCTCTTTGGGTAATATCTCCCAATATCTCTTTAATATCTCTTTATGTGATTCATGAGTTTAAGGTTATAATATTGTACTCCACGATAATACTATTCTCCACGATAATACTGTTCTCCATGATAATAATGTTCTCCATGATGATTATCCCTACAATACCAATATTTCCATATTGATAACTTGTATTCAACTATTACATATCAAACCTATGAATTTCACTCAACCTTTGTGTTGACCCTTCTTTTTATGCATGTTTATCCCAGGTAATTGAGCAACTTATGGCATGGAGTGGCATGGACTTGAAGATGGCTAAAACTTGTTATCATTCACATTGTATGTAACTAGATTTTGGGACCTGCCGTTGTAAAACTCTGATTTTAAATGAATGATAACGTATCTTTTGAACAACGTCTCTTTTGAGTCGTTTTCTATGATTGTGATTGTTGTATCTATGAAGTAATACCCCAGATTAGCTTCCGCTGCTATATTTGTAAAAATGGGGGTGTTACAACTCTGCTTCAACTTTGATGAATTTTGTAGTCGTAAGGTCACCATACCCATACAATGGAATTATTAGAAGGCCAAGAGTCAGGAAGTTGCAAGCAGTTCTGTCAACAATTCATGAAATGTTGAAGATCTTGGTAAAAGGAGGAGTAATCACCTTAAAAAGCAGTAGGTTGGTTCCGATGGAATGCGCGATGGTCTCCGGACCTGAAAGGATCCTCCCAGCCGACAAACCAATGGTGGAAGAAAGGATTAAAGTGGCAATCAACCCAGAATATCCGGAGTAAACAGTAATGATTGGTTCCACTCTTACAGAAGAAGGTCGCAATAAGTTATGCGGCCTGCTCCAACGAAACTTGGATATTTTCGCCTGGAAGCCTGTGGACGTGACTGGCGTCCCAAGGCATATTGTAGAGCACCACTTGAACGTATGGAAGGGATGTTCTCCGATCATACAAAAGAAAAGGGGACAAGCGGCCGATAGAAACCATGCAATACAAAAGGAAGTAGGAAAACTAGTAGAAGCATGAATCATGAAGGAAGTGCACTATCATGACTGGTTATCAAACCCAGTGATGGTAAAGAAGCATGACGACAGTTAGAGGATGCATGTAGACTTTAAAGACCTAAATAAAGCATGTCCAAAAGATGGTTATCTGCTACCAGAAATAAACTGGAAAGTCGAATCCCTGTGTGGATTCCCTTTCAAATGCTTATTGGACGCATACAAAGGCTATCACCAAATACAAATGGCAAAAGAAGATAAGGAAAAAACAGCTTTCATTACGAGCCAAGGAATATTTTGCTACACAAAGATGCCTTTTGGCCTGCGGAATGCCGGAGCCACCTACCAGCGTTTGGTGGACAAAGCATTCCATAAACAGATTGGCAGAAATCTTGAAGTATATGTAGATGACCTTGTTATCAAGAGCCTCACGGAGGATGAGATAGTCAGAGATATGGAAGAAACTTTCCAAACTCTAAGAGAAATTAACATGAAGCTGAATCCTAAAAAGTATACCTTTGGGATAGAAGAATGAATGTTTTTTTGGTACAAAGTTAGCACCAGGGGGTTGAAAGTATGCCCGGACAAGGTAGATGCTGTTTTAAGTCTTCCGTCCCCAAAGTGCTTAAAGGATGTGCAAAAATTAAATGGAAAACTCGCAAGCCTGAACCAATTCTTAGCCAAATCAGCAGAGAAATCATTACCATTCTTTAAAACTTTGAAAAAATGCACGAAGAAGAGTGATTTCTGTTAGACGGCAGAAGCTAAGGAAGCATTCAAACAAATGAAGCAGCTCATTGCCGAACTTCCCATGTTAGTCGCACCAACAGAAAAGGAAGAACTCATCGTATATCTGGCAGCAGCAAAAGAGACGGTAAGCGCGGTCCTGATGACAGAGAGAGAAGCTAAGCAAATGCCCATCTATTTCGTTAGCAGGGCATTAAGGGGTCCAGAAATAAATTACAAATCGATGGAAAAGTTAGTGTTGGCCTTGGTACATGCCAGTAAGCGCCTAAAGATATATTTCCAAACACATCCCATCATAGTAATCACGGACCAGCCGATACAACAGGTGTTGTCAAGACCAGAAGTAGCAAGGAGGCTACAGAAATGGAGCATCGAATTGGGAGAATACGCAATACATTACAGACCTAGAGTATCCGTTAAAGGGCATATATTAGCAGACTTCATAGTTGAACGACCAGAAGAGGACTCTCCAGATACTCTGATGAAAGAAGCAGAAGAACTCACTGAACCATGGATTTTGTTCACGGACGGATCCTCCTGCACAGATGGTTCCGGGGCGGGACTGATACTCACCAATCCAGAAGGGATGGAATTCACCTACGCTCTAAGATTCAGATTCGATGCCACAAACAACGAAGCGAAATATGAAGCTTTAATTGCCGGGTTAAAGATAGCAGAACAAATGGGCGTAAAAAACCTCCAGGCAAATGTTGATTCACGGTTGGTGGCCAACCAAGTGAACGGAACATATGTCGCAAAAGAAACCGACATGATTCGATATCTGGAGAAAGTAAAAACGCTCACCAGCAGCTTCAAAGCGTTCTCAATCAAACAGTTTCCTAGAAGTGAAAACAAAAAGGCAGATGCGTTAAGCAAGATAGCATCAACAAGATTTGCACACTTGAGTAAACAAGTGCTGGTGGAGGAACTAAAGGAAAAAATTATAAATGCAACGGAAGTATTGGTAGTATTAGTAGAAGAAAGGGATACATGGATGACTCCTATTTTTAAGTACCTCACGGATGGAACACTGCTAGCAGAAGCAAAAAAAAGCGAGAGCAGTGAGACGCAAGTCGTGGCGGTTCTCCATAATAAATGGGACACTCTATAAAATTTATTTCCTTAGACCATGGCTACGGTGCGTAGGACCACTTCAAGCCAACTATGTTCTAAGAGAGATACATGAGGGATCTTGCAGCATGCACGCAGGCACATGATCCGTCATGGCAAAAGCCTTGCGGATTGGTTATTATTGGCCGACCATGCACGAGGATGCAAGAATACTAATAAGGGTATGCCAAGACTGCCAAGTTCACAAACCTGTCCCAAGGAATCCGCAGCAAAAGCTAAGCCCAATCACATCTCTATGGCCATTCTACAAATGGGGAATTGACATAGCTGGACCATTTCCGGAGGGGCCAGGAAAAGTCAAATTCTTGATAGTAGTCATCGACTACTTCATGAAATGGATCGAAGCAAAACCAGTTGCAACCATTACTGGCAACCAGATCAAAAAATTCATGTGGGATAACATCGTTTGTAGATTCGGACTCCCAGGAGAAATCATCTCGGATAATGGAAGGCAATTTCAGGACAATCCATTCAAAGATTGGTGCGAGAAATTATGTATCCGCCAACATTTTGCTTCTGTTAAACATCCACAAACTAATGGCCTAGTGGAAAGAGCAAATCGCAGTCTCGGAGAAGGGATAAAAGCAAGGTTGGATGAAAGGAGCAAAAATTGGATGGAAGAGCTCTCTCATGTTCTGTGGGCGCATCGTATTATGATAAAAACTAGCAATGGAGACACTCCATTCTCATTAACATACGAAACGGAAGCCGTCATCCCAGCGGAAATCGGCATGCCCACACTCAGGACAGCGGAAGTCGATATAGTACAAAACAATGAAGCTCTGGAAATCAACCTCGACCTCTTGGAGGAAAGGAGAGAAAAGGCAGCAATACGCAAAGCCAAGAGCAAAGCAAAAATGGAAAGATACTACAACTCCAAAGTTCGAAGTACAAGTTTTAAGCCGGGAGACTTAGTGTACCGCAACAACGATGCAAGCCGTGTGGAAGATACGAGAAAACTAGGTCCCAAGTGGGAAGGACCGTATGAGGTTACGGAAGCACTAGGAAAGGGTGCATACAAGTTAAGAGACCGTGACAGAAACTAGCTTCCGCGGACCTGGAACATCAACAACCTTAAGAAGTGTTACGTTTATAAAATGTAAGCAATTCACCCATGCGGAATCCGCGGTGGGAGTAATGCATTCCAGTCTATCTTATTCATGCATTGTAATGTTTTCTTTTTTGAAACTTTAATCAAAAGTGAAGCTTAGCTACCTTCACAAATTTTACTTTAAACTTGTTGTTACTCATTTCGCAAAGTTATTATATTTGTTCTTGTGATTAAGACGCGCACGCAATAGGGCATGACCCAATAAACGTTATTACGTATAACAAAAGGATGAGTAAACCTAACAAATTAACTCAAGTATACGTAAGAGGTATTGCAAACCCAGTATAGGGAGAATAAACCAGCAAATATTCAAGTAAGACTATCTTATAATCACGACATTAAAACGATAGCAAGATCATTGTTTAAAGTTAAACATTCAAATCGTACAAGTACATTTGACCGCATCCAAAAAGGTCACACATGACCGCGGTCTGTAACGGATAAAAACACTTAGAAATATTCTTTACACAAAGAAGGCCGTAACAAAAAGGTCACACACGACCACGGCCAGACATACTAACAAGTCACTGAATATTCAACTCCGCATCATCAACATTGGGGAAAGGGTTAGCATCTGCACCTACACCTTCTTGACCATCTGCATGCACAACCTCATAGTCATCTGTGGAGATAAGAGGAATGGAGCTTACAGAAGCAAAAGTAACGGATAAGGCCGTCGTAGTGTCGGGAGCAGTACCGGAAGTACCTTATGTACCTTCCAAAGCAACGGAAGATAAAGGCTAAACTAAAGGAACAAACACGTCACGGAGGGCTGACCTATGATTAGCAATATTGTCCCTGATCTTTTGAACTCGGTTACGGGAAACATCCATGGAAAATAACAAGGAGGTGGCACCAACGACAGTTCGGTCCAGAGAATGATGAATGGGGACCATCAGTTGGTCAACATGAGGTTGTGACTCATTTAAACCAAGTCTTTCAGCAAGAGGTTCTTTCAGACGAAGAATGTTCATTAAAGTCTCGATGCTCGCATCCTTGTTGGACTTTAACTCAGCTAGTAAGGAGAAGTTCACATCCTGAAGCTCTTGCAAAGCAGAAATGTAATCGCTTTCCGTGGAAGGATTGAACGCAGCAACATCTGTTAAGACCCTACCTTCCTGGCCATGAGTAATTCCAGCGGCTAACCCATCTTGCATGCCTTTCTCAATGGCCCTGCTAATAGCCGCTCCAAGGGCAGAAAGATACTCCGGCGAATGTAGACATTTAACAATAGCAAGCTTCATGCCGTAGGTAAGAAGCCACCTACGGCCGGCAATGGTAGTCAGAAAGTGAGGATATAACTTCTCCTCCAAATGAAGGGCCATTTCAACAAACTCAACATATAGCTTCTCAAATCTATCATTCACAACCCTTATCTGCTCATCCTGGAATTCCTCAAGCTTACCCATACAGTTCTCATACGTTGTGACTTTCTCCTGAAGTCCAGCAGAGGACATCTCCAGCTCATGCACCTACAATTATGCGAAAGCATAAAGATAAGAAAACAGAGAAATAAAAGAAAAAAACCTTAAGTGTAAAGATACGTACCCGACTCGTAAGATTGTCACTCTGCGACCTAACAGCAGTAACCTGGGCATCCAAATCGGCAACTTCCTACTCCCTAACCTTTACCGAAGCCGCAAGATCGGCCACCTTCACATCTAGCTCACTCTTCTCCTTCTCCAGGGTGGTGTTGTGATCCCTCAAAATTTTCATTTCATCTTTCAAAGATTTCTCAATAGCCTCAAACTTAGAAGCTTCGGCACGAAGACGAATAGCCTTCACGGCTTCCGCCTCTTTCAGTAACAACTGTGCTTTGAGATTTTTAATCTCTTCGTCCTTAACCTTCAGCAGTTCCGTTTGCTCATCAACAACAGATATAAGTTTCCTTTTCTCTTTGATATTATACTCAGCACGCATTCTCACTTCAGCACTCAAAGAAATTTGGCGGGCAGCTCCAACGTTGAACTCGGTAAAAAGCTGATCGTGTTCTATGCGGTGGATAGATGCAAAAAAATTTGGAAAAGCAAATTCGTCTAACATTTCGCGACAGACGCGACCGTCGTCAAGACGGGATCCATTAGTAACGCTCCATTGCGGAACATAAACCTTTTGGAGATCAGAGTCAGGATCAACAACGGTGCGGATACCACCAATAAGGAAATCACTACCAGAAACATCTGAAAAGCCACCCGGAGTGGGGTCAGTCCCACCAGCTGAGGACGAACCAACGCCAAACAAAGAAGGTCTAGTAGGTGCTTCTTTAGCAGCTGTAGCAACATCAACCATGGTAGTTACGGTAGTAACAGCTGTAATGACTGGAGCGAAAGACCTGACAACAGAATCAACTTTAGTCTCCGCAACATTAGCACCGGAATGATGAGAAGAGTCTGAGGAAATAACGAACCTTGGATGAGGGCCAAAAGTCTGAAGGTTAGTCCCAGCCACGGAATCGGTATGACCTTCACCCTCATGCTCCGGCGTGGCGGATACAGAGGATGTGACAAAAGGCAAAGTAGGAACAGGCTCACCCCTGACCTCAGCATTCTGCACAGCTCCAGCAAGTAATCGCTGAACCGTAGACATGGACTTCCCTCCTACGGAAGCCCCGCTCAGGATTCCGTGACCCTCCCTTAACCTTTTGGGATGATGTGAAGGTTCACCAGCATCAGCAACAATGGTTTTCCTTCTTTTCTGACGTTTTGTCTGCAACGGAATCACACCCTCAGCAATAATATTAGTAGTCTCAGTATCTAGCTGGATGTCAACAACTTGCCCACCTCCACCACCAACGGAATCTCCTTGATCTACCTAGGTACCACTACCCACTCCTCAAACAACCTGTCCACACTGGCTTCTAGCTCGCTTTCAGCACGAGCAGGGGCAACCGGTATCAGCGGGAAAACATGTCCAATGGTGGTATCCAACAGTTTTGGTTCATCTTCACCACGTTGCCTCTCACCTATTCTCACCTTTGAGGGGTCGGCAGTTTGAATAAAAGAGAGCAAATCCATCTCTACACAAAAGAATAAACGGTCAGAAGGCATGATAAGAAGGCAGAGCATAAATAAGGCACAATAATAAAACACCCACCCTCGCCATTTTCATATAGAAACTCGGGATAAGTATTCTCATCCAACGTATAATAGCGACTCAACCCCACTAAACAAAGGAATGGTTCCGGATACTTATGGAACAGAGCCGGATACGCAACAAGAGAAGCATAATGCTCTGCGTTAAATTTCGTAGACTTAGGAAAAGGGTCCTTCGACACACTTTTACTAGTATGCCATGAGAAGATAGCAGGACAAGCAAATGCATCAACCCAAAAGAAATGGTCGTTCTAACCTTTTAAAGAATCTAGAGGTTTTGAATAACAAGCGACATCACTACTCGGATGCCTACTAAAAGACATCCAGCCTTTATTTTTGGAGTTCACATAAAAACAACAGAACAACCCCACCGTTGGCTCACAGGCATGAATACGGCACAGGATCTCAAAATGAGACACTTTAGCGGCCGTAATAACGGATAGCTGGGATATATGGATGCGATAATATCTGAGCACATCAACAAGGAAAGTGGAAAGGGGCAATCTAAAGTTGGCAAACTCAAAGAACCTAGTGTATACCCCTATTTTGCCGGTAGGCATTTCGTGTATTGTTTGATTTGGGCTAGGCAATTGTGGATGTACTTCATTAGGTATATGGAAGTTTCGACAAAAAATATCAAGATTCTTCTGAGTAAAAACAGACTTTATATCCGTAATACTGTTCATGATAAAACAAAGCAAGGATTAGGGCCTAACCTGGAAGCCTAAAGTTCTTCGAAGAAAGAGAAAAGGGGTACAGTTAAAAAAAGCTTGAAGAATTTTTAACAATGGCGATTATAGTTGGAGAAGATGAAAAAGGGAAACAGTGAAAACCAATTGAGTATTTATACTCTCGGTATAGTAAATGCATGATTTCTTCTGATCATTATATGTGGCCACGATCTTGGAGTTAACGATTATGATCAAAAGTAAAAATCATGATAACAGAAAGGCAAATTGACCAAAGGGTCAAATCAGTCAGAATATGAAAGGACACGAAGAGACCACGTCAACCACACCTCACCTACCAGGATATAGAAGCGTCACGGAAGCACAAGAGGCCGCGGAAGGCGAAGAATAGCGGAACTTGAGTCTAGTAATACCTACCACACGCAACAAAAGTCACACGCAATAGACATACTAGACTGGGGGGACTTGATGACGTATAATAGGTTTACCAGGCCTCTGGGCCTAAACCGTATTATCATCATGGGCTCCAGGCCCTACTAAAGCAACCTAAAAAATGATGGGCCAAGATTAAGCCCAGTCCCGTGCTGGCACGGCCCGGAAGAGATAAGACCGACGTGACAGACCTTCAGCGGACCAAGAGACATCCGCGGAAGGGAACCCACATCCGCAAGAACACGATTATTGCGGACCCTTGCCAGACAGGGGGTCCACTTCGGCCCACTAACAGATATGAGCGAAATATTAGGAAAACCTAGTATTGGGCTCACCTATAAAAAGGGGTACTCTGACACCCCACGAGGTATGATTTTCTGACCACATTTCACACACACATTCTCTGACATACATGAATTCTTACCCTCACGCCGGAGTCTAATCGTGGGGTCCGTCCCCACGGTAAGACTAACGGTTTACCTTTGATTGTGCATGAAATTATCTTTTCACTTGATTTAGTACGAGATCATATTCATTGGCCCAGTCCAAAAACCATCCAGACCCATCTTATTTACCCGTAACATATTTTGTACTAACAGTATCATCGGTCAATAGATTCTTAAAGCAATTGTCGGGAAAATAAGTCCGTAAACACAAAAAGAATTTACAGCAAGAAAAGGAATCTAACTGGATAAGTACAACAGACACAAAGAAAAGGTGTCATGAGTGTTTAAAAACATGCTAAAATTGAAGCAAATAACGATTGATGAATGATGATTTCAGCCAATTATTGTTTTGAAGTTTGGAACAATGAGATCAGTTGGCTTTGGCAGAGAATGTGTTTGAACATTCTGCTTTTTATAAGCATATACTACTGTGCATGCTTGATGAAGTGTCATTGTTACACATTCAAATAATCAAATTACTTGGCTCCGAATTCCAAAAATTAATTTCTTCTGTTATCAAGCTTTCTCTTAGAGGGTGTTTTTAGTCACGATGGCGTTTTGGAGTAGATTATCTTATTACTTTATTAGTATTCCGTTTTCAAAACACAAATAATCGTAAACAATTAGAAAGAAATGATTAACATATCTTTGAGAGAAAGCAAGTTGTAACCTTCTTTTGCATGAATGTTTGGTTATTTGGAGTTTCAACACAATATCTTCCAAGAATATATTTTGGTCCCGAGCATAAAAATTAACTTCTCTGAAACTAAAATCTCCGCTAACATGCACAACTGTTTAGCAGATATAAATTTGAAATTGTGTAACCCAAAAAACGTATAAAGGAATGTGCGATGAAACCATAAAATTGTAAGTTCGCTTCTAATGAAACTAGTCATTTAAATTTAGTTTTGTAAGAAAAAAACTCTGCGAATGTAAACTAAATTTTGGTTTGGCTTGGTTTATGCATGCATTCAATTGCTTGGTTCATGAGTAACTAGTTAGGGGTGTATCTCTTAGCTTATATAGCGAGATTATAATGAGGTTATGTAAATATGAAAAAGCTCACAAGGCTATAAGTTAAACTTTATAAGCTGATAAGTCCGCTAACTATCAGTAAAGACAAACACCCCAAGTATAACAGATATGAGTATTAAAAGGTAGTAAGTTTTGAGTACGTGATCGGATGATTCCTTGTCTCAGTGTAGTTGTATAATTGTATTCCATTGAATTTGTTTGTTCACTAGTTATAGGTTGGTGTCACATTAATTTTGTTAGGTTAAAGGTTGTTTAATTGTTTTATATTAATATTGTACGCATCGCATCAAATATACTAGCTTTGAAGCTTAAAATTAAAAATGATTAGTTTGTCGATCAAAAGTTCAGGTTTTCTAAAACCAAAGTTAACTGAGAACTAAAGCTAATGATGTATTTAGATATATATATTTGCATGAGCATACATACTTTCGGAAACATAACCGATCTTTGATGTATCATATCATGATCACTCTTATGTTTTAAAGGAAAAAAACAGATCTTACCACTTGTCCACTTATGATTATCCTCCAAAGATACTCAAAAGCAACGTATTACCTATAACTGTTGCTCTGCAAACTTTTGGAACTACAATATTAACAGTGCAAATTAAGGAACAATATACGTATTATACGACACGAATATTACGCTATCATTACTAATACAAATATCAAACGACGGTCAACGGTTTAGTATTAGCTAACGACTAGCTAGCGTGCTTGATCATGTATGAAAAGGAACTCGTCAACTTATGTCAATATAATCAAGTATTTTTTTATAAATTAACAAGTAATTAATAACACAAAAATTCGAAACAAATGATATCTTATATGTTAAGGAAGCTCAAAATTACATAAACCACGTTAACCGTCACTTGAGTGACGATTAAAAAAAAAATCATGCTAATCACAAATTCTAGAATAGAAAAGAAACTGTATCACATATTAAAACAACAACATACAAATTTCTTGAATCTCGATAGTTTGGTCTGGCGAATGCTATGTAGCTTCTTGAGCAAGTCGTCAACTGAGCAAATGTAACCAGTTGGTGAGGTTAAGAAGTATCTAGGAGGAGTGATAGGAGGAGACCATAATCCACATGTTTCGTAATCAAAACTGAATTCGGATGTGTCCACGAACTTGCTTAGCAATCCATCTGACAACGATTTCGATACAATTTGAACAACAGATGAAGAATTATGATTGATGTGTCTATAAGATGATGAAGATTTTGATGAGGAAAGTGAGTATTCAGGCATGTTTGCTCATGAACTTGGATTTTGAAAAATTGACGTCTCACCTTTTTGTAACTTGGAGCCTTTAAGAAATGTTGTATAAAGGTGTTAATGGGATGGTCCATTTTATATAAGTAGCTTTTATTGGTTGATACAAAATTAAATAATGAGTTTTAAATGTTCGAGGGAAATCTGATTTTGATGTTTCAACTATTTGAATTTGAAAATATGATTAAGAAAATTGTGATTGGTTTTAATTTAATTAATGATAACTATTAATTGACTAATTTTTTCTTATTTATTTTTAGTTATTTATGACATAATAATAAACTTTTAGAAATTATCACAATCATGTTACGTATCCTCTGCTTTCTAATTGTTCGGATTGTTGGATTATGTGAGTTGGACTAGCTCGTGTACGACTAGAAATGTGTGAGCCTATTGGGGGCACACACGTTAAACACTTAAAGTGCGTTTAACTTCACGTAACGTTTCTAATTGTAAACCAAAAGGACCTAAAACACCAAGACATGAATTCTATGGACCCTTGTGATTATGGTCGGCCATAGATCATTCTAGAGAGGTGTCTAGGTGCATTTTGAGGAGATAAGGATAAAGAGAGAGTTGTGATAAGACTAAACTTATGGTTTCCAAGTTATATCACAATTAGGGTTTGAAGGCTATAAAAGGACCTCATCCCTAGCTCACTTAGACGTGAAACACAGCCAAGAAAACCACAAAAACTCCTCTCCTTCTCCCTCCATTAAATCAGACGGAAGCAAAAACCCAATTAGGGTTTATATCTGATTTTCGGTTCCCTTTTTCTTTGCTGTTTGATTTTCGGTGACCTCAAAAGAGGTTGTTGAAGTGTGGTTCGATCCCAGGTATTCTACAGCAGGTCAATGGTGTTGATTTACAGGTTGTCAAGGCGTGACAACGGTTAGAAACAAGTAGGGTTTGCCTTTGGTGATTTTCTGTTGGATTTGGTGAAATTCGGTACAACCGAATTTGGTACAAACCCTAGATCTCCTTCCTGATTTTCGGTGTTGTTCTTTTGTGAGGGTTTTGGTACTTGATTTCAGTAGGGTTGTAATACAAGGGTTGTTTGGGATACACGTGAAGCTAGGCTAGCATCCGGGCGCACTCGGTTGATGTGTTTGTGTGAGCACTCGTAGAGGTGAAAACTTATCCACTTTGTTTCATTAGCATTTGATTCATCAAGAGGTTAGTTTTCTATTACCCTTTGTTTGTTTATTGTGTGTTAATCATATGTGCCAAACATGATCCATATCTGCTGCGTACTCGTAGTTGTTAATGGTTAACAGTTATTTAAATTCCAACACAGATGAGTAACATGTCAAAGTAAAAGGATAATTGAAAATATAAGTAAAAGGATATAGTAATTCGTCGAATTTTTGTGAAGTGATTGTTGCTAGATTATCCTTTTTTTTATGAAAATATGGGTAAAATACATGTGACCCAAGTTGAAGCTAGGTGTCCCAAACTCATGCTAAGGTGTCACCAAGAAATACGTGGATGATCAATTTTGCCAAATCTCATGTATCTACTATTTATTCAAGTGACCAAGCTTCTTTGTATAATGCCATGTATGTTGAATGAATAGGAGAATTAGTAGTATAAATACACCTTAGGTGTGAATGTAAAACTTGCACCATTTGAATACATACATATCAAGTATTATTCATCTAATTCTATCTCCCTCAAACTTATTTCTTGTTCTTATATAATTAGCAATGTCTTAATCTCATTGAAATGCTTAAAGTTCAAAAACAACCATTGTTATGTTATAACACGTTATCAGCACGAAGCTCTTGTCAAGGTAATTAGTAAAGGTATACACTCACTTTATAACTTATTGTATAAAACACGTAAACCATATTTGACACAGTTTACGCAACTTGAATTTTTTTTTTATTCGAACTGTTTTAACATTTAACAATTTGGCTAGCCCAAATTTTCAACAAAGACCATATCTGTATTTTGTTTCCATTCATTAATTCATTACTGGACTTTTTCAATTCGTAAAAAAATTGGTCTGAGATAGCAAATACCTTGAAGCAGTAGACTAAGGGTGCGTTTGGTATGAGGTTCTCAGCCATAATACGTGGGGTCTGACTCAAATAACATGTTTGGTTTTAAAGATGGCATGAGTTGGGCCCACTAAAACCCATATATTAGGGGCTAGTGTAATCCCAGGGTGAGTTGCCTGGTTTTGAAAACAGATATATCATTTGATTTTTTAGGAAAGTGTGCATCACTTTTTTAACCACACATTATTGAGCTTTTTGTTATAATTTTTTTTTCCTCCACACGTTTTTGTATTCTTTTATCTTTGTCTTACATTTTTAATTCAATGTAACATATTTTTATATTTAAATTAATAATTTATTTATTTTATAATAAATTTTCTCTCTCATATATAAAATACAAATCCAAATCCTAATCTAAATTCAAATCTAAATCCAAATCCAAATCGTAAACCCATCTACGAACCAAACGGACCCTAAACATTTTTACATCAACCTTATATTATAAACCAAACCCTCCTTATTACTGTATAGCCTTCAATAAAAGACACATGTCCTGTAATACGAGTAGTTCTCTACTGTTACACCACCAAACCCACCTTTTCTGCCTCTTTGACTAATAGCTACATCAGTTCCATCTTTCTCCTTTTTTTATAATTCCAATTTTCTTGCTTTATCATCCATTATTGTAACCTCTAAATTGTGTAGCTTTTAATGGAGATTCTCGGTTGATAAATTTGTACACCTTCTGTTGCCTTCCAGTCTTTCAATTGTAAGTCAATTATAACTTTTCTACAATGTTTGATGATCCCTGATTAGTGATTACTGTGCGTGAGTTAGGCTGACTTTCGTGTTACTTTTCCTGAGTAATTTTACACATGGATCGATCTTAAAAGTTTTTATGTGACAGACATTATCAGTAAGGTTTAACTAAAATAACAGCAGGTGAATAATGATGTTTATGGATAAGGGGTATTAAAAAGTAATAACTTTAATAAGATTATTTGAATGCTTATACTAATTTTTTGATGATGCTTGGATTGTTATGAGAATTATATTTGGATTATTTTAATGGTAAAGCTGATTTTTTTATGATGCTTGGTTTCTTATAAAGTTATAAGAATTATATTTGGATTATTTGAATAGTTATACCACATAGGTTACTTGAATGATCAATGATGTTTAGGATTCAAATTTTTGCTAATTTTAGATATGCGGTTTTAAAATTTTGTATATTTTGTTTCAGTTGCGGCTCATAAGTTGATATTTTGCAGCAGACACTGATGTTAATAAGTACCCTGCAACTGTCTTCTCATTCAAGAACAAAAGCTTGCATATCATAGCGTGAGGCATGTGCAATGACTTTTTCTTGGTTTATTAAATAAGTAATTCACTTCAAGCCATGTTGATTGCTTGCAACAATCTTACTTAGGCTTCAACATACTATTGATTTTGATGTCTTTTTCGTTTTGTGTTGTTTCTTAAAAATATACTTACCATTGTACTCTGCTCTGCAAAACATGAAACGGAAGAAAACACACTAAAAAATTATTAGGAATAGTACTGATAGTTTCCTTGATGATGCTCTCAATGATAGATTATCAGACATTGGTATCTTAGATGTCAACAGTCTTAAGGTTGTTGCACGTTTTGCACATTCTAGCCCTCAATGTAGAACTTATAGCAAACATGGTAGAACTTGAGCAAGATTCTGTGTTCTTAGGAAATTTGGATACCGTTTTAATGCCATATGCTAAGATTGTAACTCATTCTCGTAATGATTACATTTTCAAAGAAAAATTAATGGCATGTAATGAGGTTTTATAAAGAAACATGAACAGTCACTTGAACCGTGGATTCCGTACACCTCCTATGAGCAATAATAGTTGGGATTTTAGATCTAATTTAACAATTAAACATATCACGAGTACGCAGCAGAAAGATCAAATACGTATAGAACTTATAATTAACAAGGGATTGAAGATATGTACCTTTTAGCAAGAAACGTTACACTGCTTTTGGCAATAAACGTTACACCGTCTTCAATATAAGCGTGTGTATAACACCACGCGAAACCGCCAAGGATCAAAAGAATAATCCCTCTAAGTTTACACACACAATACGTTCTTAGCAAACAATGTGTATGTTGGAAAAGGAAAAATATAGGCGAGAATCATTTTTAAGATGAAAAAACAAAAGATGCAAGACAAATATTCACTTTGTATCCGGAGACTTTAGAACGTACATTAGAAAATATCCGAGTATATTGATAAGTATGTATTATACCATCACAATTGCATCTTCAATTTTGTTATATTTTTTAACCACTGAAACCTTCACATGTAAATTGCAATTGCAGGTAAAAATGTCAACACACATCTCACATCCTGTCAATATTAATCAATGGTATCATGTCTCTATACATGCTTTATCATCATCATCATCATCAGTTACAAAAGGTACTTACAATTTGTTGATGCTTTTTAATCTTTTACGTCTGTATACGTTTTGTATGCATTTGTACATCATTTCGATACTAATACAAAAAAACTTATTTACACTTTTCTGCGATCACGTGAGCTTCTATGGCACTTGTTGATCAACCCACCTTTGATGGCAAATTTGCCCATTTGATTGGGTTGATATGGTTTAAACCAGTTAAAAGTCCACGATAATACATTTTATTCACATAAGTCAAAAACCTCTCAAATTACAAAATTCAGAAGTTAGCTTAACATGACTGATAATATAGTTTTTGTATTAGTAGTTAACACAAAAGCTATTTTTAGATATCTAAATGCTTGTAAAAATGGACTGTTAAACCCAAGCCATACCAAAAAATACCCGTTTAACCCACCCACCCAGCCACTTGCCACTTCTAGCAGAAAGACAGCAATATTATGTCTTTATGTTGATTAAACGCGATGAATTCTTTTAGCCCGTGTCATTCAGTTTCCCATATCTGGTCATGGAAATGAAACCAGAAAATGGGTTCAAGTCTCATTGGAGACATGTGAGTTAGATTTTGTGAGATAGGTGGTGTAGGTAGTAAAATTTGCCGTTCTAAAAAAAGAAAAAAGAAAATGTTGGTACGTTATTTACTCAAAGTCGTTTTATTATTATATATGAAAAGAATATAAATGATAATCGTATTTGCCCTCTCAAATTCATATATGTTGGAACAATTATTTTGGGCCAACCTGACCCAACCCGTACAAGATGTGCATATTTGTACCCATTACCCAACCTACCCAACCCTCCTTTTTCCCACCGCTACACTTAGTTTACCCGTTGGTTTCCTAACTTGCTTTGATTGTTACAGGGATCACAGAAACGTGCAACTTGGCTACTCTTGGATATCTAGATAAAAATGCATGGTTGGAGCTGTTGGTTTGGGTTTTGTATATACAGATTTACGTCTAGAAGTTCCAGAAATGGGTTATGATCTGTTGGCTGATACACAGTGAAATATGTCTTAAGGGGGAAATGTTTTGGTTGACTACTACAGAGAAAATCAATGTATTATAGTTTTACATTTGTATGCAAAACCTGGAAGCTTTTTATTCATATTTAATAAGCTTGTTATAAATCTATTATTGTAGCTAAGAGGCTGTGAGCACATAAAGGGTCGTTTCATAATCAAGATCCGATATGATCCTATATTGCTATCCAATAAGCTGGACCTGTTTTAGATTGTGTGTGTGTGTTTAGGGTAGGAGGGGAGGTAAAAAAAATTGAAAATGAATGTGTCAATTTAGGTGGGTCATGGGTCAGGTTACAATCCATTAGCTAAAGGACTAGAACACAATCCATTTAGTTGAGTCATTGATTATTGGTCCATTGTCTAATCAAACGATTACTGAAATGTTTAGTCTATGTTTTCACCAATTTTATATTCAAAGTTCAAAGCTTCAACTTGCAAGTAAATTTCGTTTTAATCCATGTTTCTTTCATTACCGGTTATATTTGTTTTCAGCAACTCTTTTTTACCGATCAACTTACAATCTTGCTTGGTTACATGAATTTGTTTCTTTTATTTAACGGGTCACCTGAGTAAGAGTTCAATGATTTTTTAAGTAGCTTTGCTTTCTATCTGTTTATCTTGAAGCGTACAGAGTTGGGGTGACCTGCTTGGTGGAGCTAGAGTTTACATGGAGACCAGAATATGGATCGGAGGATAATGGTCATGCTTGGATACAAATGTGCTCAACTATTGGGTACATTTCTTTATTATTATTTTGCATGTGGGGTTTAAGCTTTATATTATTTCGTAATAGTATGTGTTCTGCATTTCAGGAGCTATGAAAAAGTTAGTATTGTAGCTGATGGCAATGGCCGTTGCAAAGCAGAACACAAAAGATCTCAATGATGGTGGCGTCATGAGAGGTATATAGATAAAATGATAATGCTTATGCATGTGAATTTTATATGGTGAAATTTTAGATATAAGTTCAGGATATTGCGATCAAGTACACTGTACAATCTCATACATGATTGTATGATATGTAAGCTCCATGCATACATTTATGCATGTATATAATTTATCATTTCTGAATTTGCAGATATGATATGAGATTATGCGTGGAACTTTTGGGATTTATCTAGAGCAGGGGCGGAGCTAGTAGGGGGACTAGTGGATGCCGAGCCACCCTTAATCAGCCTATATGGTCATTAATTATCTATATTACAAGCCGTTTTTCTACTAGTTTTTTTACATTGAGCCCCCTTATCATTATGACTTTTTGCATTAAGCACGGTCAGCCCCCCTTAACTAAAAATTATAGCTCCGCCCCTGATCTAGAGAGAATTTTTATAATAGTTTGGCTTATCACTGGGTTTCTATTCTATATGTTAACAGAATCACCAATGTTAGTTTGGCTCACTACAAGGATTCTATGTTCATACATACAAGGTTATCATAATCACGACTACGCTCGTAGATAAGACTGTATCGGTCATAGGATAGTTTTTAACATGTTTAAAAATTGTAATATAGTGACTATATGTTATAAGTTACATCTATGAAAACATTAGTGCATTATAGTAAGATCTTACAATATGGTTCCTGCAATATAAATCTTGCATAGACGCAAAATAACCACAGGGACAGACATGTATTTGACAAAGTCATTGCATTTGGTTTTATAAGCAGTTAAAATACGAGAATACATGGATGTTCATAGTGCGGCAAAAAAGAGTACCTGGTTTATACTACATAGAACTTGAGTAACCAGTAGCAAAAATAGAATCTTTTAAGAACATGTATATGTAAATTTAACATAAACATTTATATCACTTAAAAACTTGAATGTTCAAATCTGACGTAAACATCTATTTGACGTAAATTTTACATTTTTATTAACTAATTCTTTTTGACTTAACCATGTAAACAGTTACTGAAATATATAATGTTACTGAAATATAGAGTTTGTATAAGCCCATTTACATGATTCACATTCACAAGGCCCATTTTTCAAATTTAAAATCTAACATTCGAATATAAAATAGTCATGACACTGTACGTATATAAATTTCTTTTACGCTTGGTAATTTTTTTCTTCTATCTTAATTCTGTTTATGAATAACAATAAATAAATAAAATATTATTTGAATTATATATATTTACAACGGCTATATAACGGTTATATCAACACTGACAACGTTACAATTCTTATCTATAAATTGATAACTTATTTATACATTTTTCAAACCTCAACATCTTTTAATCTCAGAAATTATACATCACCGGAGCTTTTTATAAAGATTTTTCAAATATGATTCACCCACTTCTTATTGTCGTCGCCATCATGCTTATATTACTTCTTATTTCGCTTTTTCAACTCTCACATAATGAATTTGAATTTTTCTTAGTTATGTATCTGTTTATAGCTCTCCCACTGTATTGTATTGCATTACTTATTAATATACTAGAATGTTCTCGCGCAAAACAGCGGTTTCGGAGGCATTAAAAATAAAAAAAACTAAAAACTAATAAAAATATATCAAAATAAATGTTGAATTAAAGAGCACAAAATTTTAGATTATATGATGAAATTAAATAATAAATAAAATAAATAGATAAAAAGATAATTGAATTTAAAAATAGGGACATTTACATCTATATCCTTACAAAAGTTCAATATTACATCAATATCCTTCTCAATTTTTTAATTACGTCATTAACCTTCATAAACTTTTATAATTACATCAATATCATTCGCAAACTTTTATAATTACATTAATATCCTTCTCATACTTTTGAAATTACATCAATATCATTCCCAAAATTTTAAATTCTCATATACATCAAAAAATCAACATGTTTTCTCAACAATCGAGGCTAAATATGCATATGAACAAATAAATATATATGAGCAATATTTTTTTCATATTTATATCCAAACTTTTGTAATTATATCAACACGTTTTTTTGTCGTTCAAAGCCAAAAAGTATATATGAATAATATGATCATAATCAATATAAGAGATAAATAATAGTTTCATAATCTAAAATCAATATAATTATGATTTAATTGATTTTTGGACATATATATCATTTTTAAAAGTGTGAGAAGGATTTTGATGTAATTAAATTTTTTTGACAATGATGTTGATGTAATTAAAAAATTAAGAAGGATATTTATGTAATATCAACTTTTGAGAATGATGTACATGTAAATTTCCCTTAAAAAGGAAGGTGATTTTTTAATTAAAAAGTGACACATGTCACTCTAAGATGTGTTTCTCTAAAATGAGATGGACGTTCAAGATTGCACATAACAAAAAGTTGTTACAAAATGTTGTTAGAGATGGATGTGTTTGTTGTTAAAAAATGATATTTCCATAAAAAGAAAAGGAAAAGTCTGAATTTTTAGACTTTTTAATTATAGAAGGTCCCAAATGCTTTATAATGTAGTATAGATATGGATTTTGATATTGACTCTATTATTTATTCAATTTTTGTTTAGCAACAAAATGTCGAACATTGAAAAAATCAAATTTCCAGCTCTTGACATAACTGGAGCAAATTATATACAATGGACGAGAAATGTTAAAAGGCATCTCAAATCAATGGGTGCTTTAGCAACATCACAAGGGGGCAACAAATGCTCAGAGGAAACCAAAGCGAAAGCTGATGTTTTCCTCCATCAACACATTGATGAAATGCTAGAATTTGAATATTCAAATTGTGATGATCCAAGCATTTTATGGAAAGATTTAGAAACCAGATTTAATAATCAAAGGGAAGTTTTACTCCCTTCTGCTAGAGATGAATGGAACAATTTAAGGTTCCAAGGCTTTAGAAAGGTTAATGAGTACACCTCTGCCTTATTCAAAATATGTCGAACACTCAGATTTTGTGGGCAAACTGTTACTGAAGCATATATGTTGGAGAAAACTTTCTCCACATTCCATGCTTCAAACATAAACTTGCAGCAACAATACCGATTGCAAAATTTTAAAAGATACTCTGATCTAAATGTAAATCTTCTTGTAGCAGAGAAAAACAATGAATTGTTAATGAAAAATCATCAAACTCGTCCCACAGGATCTTTAGCACTTTCAGAAGCAAACGTTGTTAACAATAATGATAACAAAAACTCTGGAAGCAAAAGAGGAAGAGGTAACCCTCATGGGCGTGGGCGTGGTCGTGGCCATTATGGTCACAACCGTTTTCCCAACAGAAACTATACTTACCACCGAGGTGGTTATAATGGTCGTGGTCGTGGTCGTGGTCAAAGAAATAACACTTACCATGCTCCACAAATTAATAATCTCAATCAACAAAATAATGAAGTTGGTACCTCCCAAAACCCTGAAGGATCCTGTTTTAGGTGTGGAAGTGCAAATCATTGGTCAAAAGCTTGTCGCACGCCTTCACATCTATGTGAGCTTTACCAAGTATCTCGTAAAAGAAAAGAGAAAGAAGTGAACCATGTGGATCAGTTTGATAACACAAACACTGAGCTTATTGCCTCAGACTTCTTCAATGACTTAGAACTTTGAAAGAAAAGTTGTTGGATCTTAATAACTATGTATAATAACCATGTAAAATAACTATGTATTTCCTTCTTGTAACTTTGTTTAACTATGTATAATTAATTTTCTTTTCATGTAAAATAAATAAAAAAACATCTATTATGTGAACTCATTATTCTTTTGTTTATGTTCATATTAGAAGTTTAAAATGAGTCTCAATGGAGCACAATATCAAGCAAATGATGGAGATTTATGGATAGCGGATAGTGGTGCCACACACACTATCCTTAAATCTAAAAAATATTTTTTTAAGTTAAAACCAACAAAGGGAACCATTGATACAATTTCAGGTCCTACAAACTTGATAGACGGAGTGGGGAAAGCTAATGTAGTTTTACCAAACGGTACACAACTCTTGATAATGAATGCTTTATTTTCCCCAAAATCCAAAAGAAACTTGTTAATTTTCAGAAACATATATCATAATGGATATGATACTCAGTCAAGGACTATTGGAAACAAGAAGTATTTACACATCATAAATGAGAATCAAATATGTAAAAAACTACCAATGCTCCATTCTGGTTTGCATTATACACATATTAATGTGCCTCAAGCACATATGGCAGTCAAAGAAAAATATTATGACCCTGGTATATTCAGCTTATGGCATGACATGTTAGGCCATCTAGGATCAACAATGATGAAAAGGATAGTCGAAAACACACATGGACATCCACTGAAAGATTAAAAGTTCCCTAAAATAAATAAAATGCCTCTATGTACATATTGCTCTCTTGGAAAACTGATTGTAAGGCCTTCGCCACTTAAAGTTGAAAATTAATCAACTATGTTTCTTGAAAGAATTCAAAGTGATATATGTGGCCCAATTCATCCACCATGTGGACCATTTAGATACTTCATGGTTCTAATAGATGCGTCCAGCAAATGGTCCCATGTCTCATTATTATCAACTCGTAATGTGGCCTTTGCAAAATTTCTTGCTCAAATGATTAAATTAAGGGTACATTTTCCTGATTATACAGTTAAAAGAGTGAGACTTGATAATGCAGGATAATTCACATCACATGCTTTTAATGATTATTGCATGTCTGTTGGAATTGTTGTTGAACAGCCGGTTGCTCATGTTCACACACAAAATGGTTTAGCAGAATCATTAATCAAACGCCTCTAACTAATAGCTAGACCATTGATAATGAGAACTAAACTCCCTGTATCTATGTGGGGACATGCAATATTACATGCTGCATCATTGATTCGCATGAGACCAAGTGCATATCATAAATACTCTCCTATACAACTTGCTTCTGGCCAAGAACCAAACATTTCCCATCTTAGAATTTTTGATTGTGTAGTGTATGTACCCATTGCACCACCACAACGCACAAAAATGGGTCCTCAAAGGAGATTGTTGATTTATGTTAGATATGAATCATCTTCCATCATAAGATATATTGAGCCTTTAACATGTGACCTATTTACAACACGTTTTGCTAATTGCCACTTTGATAAAGCAGTTTTCTCGGAATTAGGGGGAGTAAAGAAAAATCAAGAAAAGGATGTCAATTGGTGTGAACCTTCATTGTTATATTTGGATCCTCGAACAAAGCAATGTGAGACTGAAGTTCAAAAGATAATGTATTTGCAAGAAATTGCAAATCAGTTACCTGATGCATTTACAAATATAAAAAGAGTAACTGAATCACATATACCAGCTGCTAATGCCTCAGCTCGAGTTGAAATACCAAATAAGCAAGCTGGTGATAACATCGCTCAAGAGTTTCAAAAGCGTTTAAAACGTGGGAGACCAATTGGTTCAAATGACAAAAATCCTCGTAAAAGAAAAGGAACTTAAAGGAACTCTGACCATGATGAAAATGTTCTTGATGAAACACACGATATCAAAACCTCACCTGAGGAAGAAATGAATGATACCAATAAATAAATGTTAATCAATTATAGTCAAACACATATCTTATGGGACCAGAATGAAATAGGAGATATTGATGAGATATTTTCTTATTCTGTAGCAAGTGATATTATGAGCGGTGATGATGATCCCGAACCAAAGTCTGTAATTGATTGTCAAAGTCGACCGGATTAGGATAAATGGAAAGACGCTATGAAAGCTGAATTAAATTCACTTAATAAGTGAAAGGTTTTTGGACCTATTGTTACCACACCTAGAGATGTGAAACCTGTAGGATACAAATGGATTTTTATACAGAAAAGAAATGAGAAAAATGAAGTTACAAGGTATAAAGCTCGACTAGTAGCTCAAGGTTTTTCTCAAAGACCAGGAGTTGACTATGAGAAAACATATTCTCTTGTCATGGATGCAATTACTTTCAGATTTTTAATCTGCTTAGCAGTCTCTAAAAACTTAGAGATGCGTCTTATGGATGTTGTTACAGCTTACTTATATGGATCAATTGACAACGACATCTATATGAAAATTCCGAAAGCATTTAAAATTCCTGACTCATTGAGTTCAAAACCCAAAGAAATGTGCTCAATAAAATTGCAAAGATCTTTATATGGTTTGAAACAATCTGGACGGATGTGGTACAATCGTTTGAGCGATTATTTGATTAGCAAAGGCTATATAAATAATCTTATTTGTCCATGTGTCTTTATCAAAAAGACAATGTCAGCATTTGTAATCATAGCTGTATATGTTGATGATTTAAACATAATTGGGACAAATAAGGAAATCCAAGAAGTTATTGTTCTATTAAAGAAGGAATTTGAAATGAAAGATCTTGGAAAAACCAAATATTGCCTTGGCTTACAGATTCAGCATATGCATAATGGAATAATTATACATCAATCAAATTACACAGAAAAGCTCTTAAAACGATTCAATATGGACAAGGCAAAGCCTTTAAGCACCCCAATCGTTGGAAGATCACTTAATGTTGACAATGATCCATTTCGCCTTTGTGAAGATGATGAAGAAGTTCTTGGTCCAGAGGTTCCATACCTAAGTGCAAGTGGAGCCCTTATGTATCTAACAAATTGTACTAGGCCTGACATTTCTTTTGCAGTTAATTTATTAGCAAGATTTAGTTCATCTCCCACAAAAAGGCACTGGAACGGAATCAAACACATTCTTCGATATCTTCGAGGAACCGTCGATTTAGGCTTATTTTATCCTAACGATTCAAAAAAAGGATTGGTTGGTTATGCAGATGCAGGTTATTTGTCAGATCCTCATAAAGCTAGATCCCAAACCGGATACGTGTTTTTAAATGGAGGCACTGCAATCTCATGGCGTTCTCAGAAACAAACACTTTTTGCAACATCATCGAATTATGTCGAGGTCATTACACTACATGAAGCTTCTAAAGAATGTGTATGGTTGAGGTCTATGACACAACTCATATTGACTTCTTGTGGATTAAAGAAAGATAGAAATTCGACTTTAATCTACGAAGATAATTCAGCTTGTGTCTCACAGATGAAAGAAGGTTATATCAAAAGTGACAGAACCAAACATATACCGCCAAGGTTTTTCTCATATACACAAGATCTCATAAAAGACAATTAAGTCGAAATGAGATATGTTCAATCTAGCAATAACTCGGCGAATCTTTTCACCAAGGCACTCCCTACTGTAATTTTTAGGAAACATGTTCACAATATTGGAATGCGACATGTTCGAAGAATGTGATGGTTTACAGATGTCAACATGAGGGGGGGAGTCAACTACACACTACACTCTTTTTTCCTTAGTTAAAGTTTTATCCCACTGGGTTTTCTTTAGCAAGGTTTTTAACGAGTAAATACTCTAAAGTTGAACTTCGATTTGAAAAATTATCATCCAAGGGGGAGTGTTATGAAAATATGAGTAAAATACATGTAACCTAAGTTGAAGCTAGGTGTCCCAAACTCATGCTAAGGTATGTATCTACTATTTATTCAAGTGACCAAGCTTCTTTGTATAATGCCATGTATGTTGAATGAATAGGAGAATTAGTAGTATAAATACTCCTTAGGTGTGAATGTAAAACTTGCACCCTTTGAATACATACATCTCAAGTATTATTCATCTAATTCTATCTCCCTCAAACTTACTTCTGGTTCTTATATAATTAGCAATGTTTTAATCTCCTTGAAATGCTTAAAGTTCAAAAATAACCATTGTTATGTTATAACACTTTTCTTTTTTTCTCTTTTTTTATGAAAAAAGATATTAGCATTACCATAAGGCTGGTCGGTATGGAGATTAAACTCATCCCGTGAGTTTAAAACTCACGCGTGAGTACCATTCCGACGACAAAAAGTCATGCGCGGCTTGCCCATTGAAAGGTGAGTGACTCACTTTCGGTGAGTTACAAAAAAGTAGGGGCCCCTTCTTTATTCAACCGTTACATTAACTTTTTTTATAAAACCCCAATTTTTACCTATAAACTTCACCATTTTATACACACTTCTCACATTCTTTACTCAAACAACATATATTTTGTTCCTCATTTAATCAAAATGAATTCGTATACGTTTATCCCCGACCTAGAAGTAGAAGAAGGATAAGAAGTTAATAGTCGTAGGGTGAATTTTTTTAAACGAGCGATTCAGTTTATTAAGAATAGACGACAAGCAAATCGACTGACGAGAAACCACATAAATCAAGATCATTCTGGTGCTCATGAGTGTTTAGTCGTCGTCTTTTTCAGCGAGGACCCGATGTACGATGCATATAAATTCCGGAAGACGTTGAAAAGCACGGTGACTGATGTTGAAAAACTTTATCGGCATCACGAAGAAAAGCACGGATTTTCGAGGATGTTAGGAAGCCTTGATTGTACGGATTGAGAGTGGTTTGGTTGTCCGTACGGCTTTAAAGGGCAATATGTTAGACGTGATCATGGTCCGAATCCGTTCAATTTGCTGAAAGTTGTTGCGTCGCAAGACTTATGGATATGGCATGCTTTCTTTGATGTCGTTGGGTCGAACAACGACATTAACATTTTATATCAATCCCCTTTATTTAACGATCTCAAAACCGGACGAGCACCATAGATTCCTTTTGTGGCTAATGGCGTAACTTACCTATGGGGATACTATCTTGTTGACGAGATATATTCAGAATTAGCGACACTCGTTAAGACGATTCCAGAACCAGCTGATGATGACCACAAGCGAACTTTGTATAAGCTAAAGCATGAATCGGCAAGGAAAGATGTGAAACGAGCGTTTGGTGTTCTGAAGAAGAAATGGGTCATACTAGCCAATCCCACACGAGCGCTAAAAAAGAAAGAATAATGAATATGATGTACACATGCATCGTATTACATAATATGATTCGAAAATTCAAAGGAGTTGCGATATCTCCCACATGGTTCCCGGAGGAAGCACATCATCTGGATGACCTCGAACGATCCCCTGAACAAGTGTGACAAGTTATGAGGTGGATCAAATCAGCACAAGCGCATCAAAACCTTCGAGCCGATTTGATCGAACATTTTTCTCGTAATGTTTAATTTTAGCTTTATTTGAAATAGTTTTAATATTCGAAGTCTATGTAATATTTTTAATTTATGAATAAAAGTTTTTAATTTAGTACGTCTTATGTTTTTATTAATTTCGTACGTTTACGTTTACGTTAATATTTACGTTTTTAGATTATGAATAAAAGTAATTAAATAAAAAATGGTGAAGAAAGGTGAGTTTCAAAGTTGTCGTTACGGTTGAAAGGTGAGTTGTAGTGAGTTAAGTGAGAGGAGAGAGAAAGCTGATGTGGCGCTAAGGTGGAAGGTGATTTTGTCACAACCATACCATCCAGCCTTAATTCTAACAAAGTTAAAACTTGAAAGGATGCATACATAAGTATTTGATTCGAGATCCCTGGATCTACAAATTGCTAACACAGTAATTGATAGTATTAGATATCATGTAACAATAGTTTTGACTTATAACTTATGAATACTAAACGAGTACCCGTGCATAGCATCGAACATTTTTAGCGGCAGATAATTAATGATATTTGATATTATGGAAAGTGTTTCGTGTAACGTTTAAAATTGAACGTTGAAAAAATCAGAAAGTAATTACAAATGGTGTAACACCCCCAAAATATGTGGCAGCAAAATAGTAACCGAGGGTATTAATTCATAATACAATAGCACAATATAGGAGACAACGACCTCTAAATGAGTCGTTTGAAAAGTAATCTCGTTGATTTGATTGAAATAATTAAGTTATAACATTTGTCCCAAAGTTGCATCGAAATGAAAGACTAAAAATAATACAACGAGATTGATTGTTTGAATGCATGTAGAAATCCCTGAATGTATTCTTGAAAAGTTAGGACTCCAATGCACATCAAGAACGTCAAGTAGCTTATCCACTTGAGAAATACACGCTTAAAAGTGTCAACATAAAGTCGGTGAGTTCATAGGTTTATGTATGTATAAATGTAGGACCGCAAGAGTTCAATGTGCGAAATAATATATCCCATACAAAATCTCAAAATGTAATTACGATTGCACTAAGCTCATGACGCTGAATCTACAACTATGTATGCATGCATATTTATGCACTAATGTACCCGTGTAGATGTTCAACCCGTAACATCCAAAATCCGATATGGTATACGTCCGTTAGTTCGGTCGTCCGAAGCTAGTAAGTATGACTTACCCGAACGGGGATGTTAATCCCAAATAGATCTATTTATTACACACACGCTTACTCCAAGCAATTAACAGTTCATGATAGCGGGCATAACGGGTTATCGCTACTTAGGCAACTCGTAACATGTTTAAAAGAGTGCTTGTGTCCAAATGTAAAACAAAGCATGTATCTCACCCCGAGATTTGTAAAGTAATTGTAAAACAAGTAAAGTGGGGCCATAAACTCACCTCAAGTGATGGAATTGACTAGAAAAATCAACTATGAATGTCGTCGATAAGGACCGGTATGCAACCTATTTAATTATAGGTCGATTTAAAATACGCATGAAAATATAGAACAATGCACTATATTTTATCTTGTTATATCACCACCTAATAGTTTTTAGACTTAGCTTATAAATCAAAATAATGCTTTCGTTAAGTTTATCACTTTTATTATTTTTGCAACGACAATATATATATAGTTTAGTTAATTCATAAAATAATATTTATAAGATTTTAAACCGCGTATAAATATTATATAAGTGATGCTAAAATATTTCCTAAGGTTTTTATAGTTCAAACGGACCAAAAATGTCCGAAAATATAATTTTACTATTCATGTCAGGAAAAATAGTGCAGAAATTTTTATAACACTTTCCGAAAAATAGTCCAAGTTTGATTAAGAATAACTCACTCGTTTTTACACTTTTGGGCTTCAAAACCTGTGTTCTTTTAGCGAAAAATCATCCTGGACAACATTTTAGTTTTATACTTAAGCCAGTTCGGACTCGAAAATGGCTAAAATCACGGATTATATTTCTGCCAGCTTTTGCCGAAAACTGTTTTTGTCGGTATTGTTTCAAATCTTATTTTGGCTCTAACTTCTTCGTTTTAAGTCCGTTTTTCGCGTTCCTTATATGCACGGAATCGTACTGAGACGTACTAACATGTTTTTCTGGTTTTAACTTGTCAATATATTAGTAACTAACTGCTTAAAAGCTATTGTTTTAAAGGGCAATTTACACACTTTAAAACTATAATTTTAACCTTATTTTTACAATACAACAACCTCTAATCTAACCACTTCAACCTCTTTCAAAATCAACAAATCCAAACTAACCTAATCACATCCAGCACTTCACAATATAATGAAATAACTTGTAAAATCAAATAAGCTAGTTTATGAATAACAAACTTGTTAACATGTTTAATAGTTCCCACGTAAACTCTGGGCCTCTCCTAGAGTTCCATCGAACCTTGATGATAGGAATGCGCTTTGCTTTTTTCATCCGCTTGATCTCTCAGTCCTAGTTTTCATGGTTCTTTCAAAACGAAATGTAACTTGTCATCAATATGGTATCATCCAATGCGCGATTACGGGATTCGTTAGGACCATGCACTTCTTAGATTAGACCGTGAAAGTGGCTATGAACCTGCTTAATTGTTGAGGGAATTTAAAGTCTATAATTAATGGTTACTAATTTTCGTTAATCACCTTGAAACAGGTCCAATATCTCGGGTTTAAACTTCCCTTGTTTGCCAAAACGGAATAACCCCTTTCAAGGTGATACCTTTAATGTACCTTGTCTCCCACTGATATTCTAAAGGCTTACGCCCTACATCGGTGTAACTCTTCTAACGATCATGCGCAGCTTGAATTCCGCTTTTAAATTGCACGATCTTATCGGTAGTTTCATGAATGATTTTTAGGCCAGTGAGCTGAACATCTCCGACCTCAGCCCAGCAAACAGGTGATCAACACTTGCGACCATAGAGTGCTTCAAATGGTGCAACCTTGATGCTAGTATGATAATTGTTGTTGTATGAGAATTCTACTAGCGGTAAATGCTTGTCCCAACTATTACCAAAATACATTACGCAGCCGCATAACATGTCTTCAAGAGTTTGAATGGTTCTCTTGCTTTGTCCATCAGTCTACGGATGGTAAGCCGTACTCATATCCAAATGAGTACCCAAAGCCTTCTGGAGCGACTGCCAGAAATTCCATGTCCATCTACGGTAACAATTTGATAAGAGACCGCACTCATGACGTGAGACCACTTCTTCTCATAGTAAAGTCTCGGTCAATCTTTCATAAATCAGTTTCATTCATTGGCAACAAGTAAGCAGACTTGGTAAGACGATCAACAATCACCAAATGGTATCATAACCACTTGATGTCTTAGGTAGTTTCGTGATAAAATCTATAGTGATTTTCTCCTATTTCCATTGAGGTATCTTAGGTTTTACCAACAAATTAGATGGTTTTTGGTGTTCAGCTTTGACCTTTGAGCAGGTCAAGCACTTGCTGACGTAGGTGGTAATATATGCTTTCATGTTGGGCCACCAATACAATTTCTTTAAATCCAAGGTATGGAACGTGCTATGAATATCACTGGGTTCTCTTAGCGATTCGAGTTGGTAAGCTATCGGACCGATTCTAGCTAGACTTTTAAAGGGTCAAATTTATTTAGGATTTAGCCTCTTTTTTTACGTGAACAGTGCCCCCAACGGCACCAAACAGTAACCCAACGGTTACATTCCCCTATTTAAATACCAAATTTTTATCCTCTATTTCTCCATAAAACACTAAATCTTTTCTTCCTTTTTTTTTTTTTTACTTAAATTTCCTCACATCAAACATCAAAAATGTTGCATATTACTACAATCATGGCGATGGCGAGCGCGATAGCACTCGGCATTTACCTGGCCTACGTCCCATACGAAGAAGATTTTTAGTTTCTGGCCATAATTCTGGGCGCTTCTTGCACCGCTCATTGTCCTAGCAATTGGCGTAGATCTAAATAAAAAAGTAATGTAGAATGCTTACAAAGCTTATGATCAAAAGAAACCTTAGTCTTTGATTTTAACCCAAAAATCTTATAAAAAACCCGAATCTTTATTTATGAAACCTTAACTTAGATCTTGAAAACCCTTGCTTAAAATGGAAATCCTAACTTGCAAATCAACTTAGAACACCTTAAATAATACCTTTGATCACACTTCTATACTTGTAATATCATAAAAATGGAAACTATAAAAATTTCCTATGGCTTATTTGGTGTCGTGGCTTATTGTAGAGAGAAAGAGAAAGTGTTTTTGATTTTTGGCAAGTGAGAAGTGAAGTGAAAGGCTTGTTGTAGTTCCTTTATATATATGAGACAATTTTACATCACATTCATGGTTTCAGGGGGGTTGAGGTGTGTAAGAGATTGGCATGGAGGGGGAGTGGCTTGTGTATGTATTAGATAGAAGTTGTAAGAAAGTAGATGATAGTTGTTGATTTAAGCACATGGTATTTAGTAATGTAAAACTTAGTATTGTTTTGTGTATGCATACATACACAACCGGCCATGGTGGTATTTTTGGGTAAGAATTATATAATCTTTGGGTATTGGGTATAATTTTGGGTATTTGGTTAAGTGTAGAAAGGTGGTATAGTTTACATGCATGCATGAAAGCACAAAACGCGAAACGTAAACGTTCTACGTAACATATAAAAATAAAATATGAAAAGTTATAAATTATCTTCGTAATAATTATACAACACTTGCTTGATGTAAACTTTTATTTGTTTAATTTTGGTTTACGTTAATTGTTGACTTTTGGTTTACGCAATTTAACTTAACGGTTGAAATTAAAAGTAAATGCGTAAAAGCTCAAAATAAATAATTTGAGTTTATTGACGTAAAATGACCTGAAATTGTGGGTTGTCACATTCTTACCCCGTTAAAAGAGCTTTGTCCCCAAAGCTCAAGTCGTCGTATTTGACGAAGGTGCGGGGTTTGCAAAAAGGTGCGGATACTTCTTCTGAAATTGGTCCCCGCGTTCCCACGTACTCTAGGCCTCTCCTAGAGTTACATCGAACCTTGATGATAGGGATACGGCTTTGCTTCAACCGCTTGACCTCTCGGTCCATAATTTCCAATGGTTCTTTTACGAAGTGTAACTTGTTATCAATGTGGATCACATCCAACGAAATTATGAGCGATTCGTCAGACAAGCACTTCTTCAAATTAGACACGTGAAACATGCTATGAACCCTGGTTAATTGTTGAGGAAGTTAATTGCCAGAAATGGGATTTAAATCTGCCATCACGGTCAGAAATGATAGAGACCGACAGTCCATACCTTGAGACCACTTCATTCAAGTGAAGTCTCGTCAATCTCTCCATCGTATCAGTTTCCTTCATTGGCAAAAAGTGAGCAAACTTGGTAAGACGATCAATAATCACCCAAATGGTATCGTAACCACTTGACGTCTTAGGTAGTTTCGTGATAAAATCCATAGTGATTTTCTCCCATTTCCATTGAGGTATCTCAGGTTATACCAACAAACCAAATGGTTTTTGGTGTTCAGCTTTGACCTTCGAGCAGGTCAAACACTTGCTGACGTAGGTGGCAATATTTGCTTTCATATTGGGCCACCAATACAATTTCTTCTAATCCAATGTATGGAACGTGCTACGAATATCACTGAGTTCTCTTGGCGATTTGAGTTGGTAAGCTATCGGACCGATTATAGCTAGACTTTTAAAGGGTCAAATTTATCTAAGATTTAGCCCCATTTTTTATACGTGAACAGTGCCCCCAAAGGCACCATACAGTAACCCAACGATTGCATTCTCCCTTTAAATACCAAATTTTTATCCTCCATTTCTTCATAAAACACTTAATCTTTCACTTAAATTTCTCACATTCAAACCTCTCAAAATGTTTCATATCACTACAATCGTGGTGATGGCGAGCGCAATAGCACTCAGCATTTACCTGGCCTACGTCCCATACGAAGAAGATTTTTAGTTTTTGGCCGTAATTCTGGCGCTTCTCGCACCGCTCATTGTCCTAGCCATTGGCGTAGATCTACTGTGGGAGTAATAGATATTATTGCTAGAGAAGGGTTGTAGTAAAACTTTTATTTTCTTTCTGTTCTTATGTAATCTTATTTCTAAGGTAATAAACGAATGTTGTAACAACAGATCTATTTGTTCTTTTTATTTACGTCTCTTGATACTTTTTTCTTTACCACGCTTGGTAACTCGTTTGCATTCCCCTTCTAAATTTCTTTAACTTGAGTGTTCAAGATTAGTGACGTTGGTTAGTGACGTTGGTTTAATATTTATTGTTGCGAGTAAAGTCCGGCTCCTAGTGAACTTATCCGTTTCTTTCGGCTTAAAGCGTTAGTTATAACATTTTCCTTTCTAGGGTGATAATGAATTTATACCTATGATGTCGCAACTACTAAGCTCTTATGGTATTGCGTAGACGTTGAAGAGGTGATTTGGTATATTCCTTAATGACGTGTAAACTTGTTAGTGGATCGTCCTAGGGTGACTAATGCGTCTTGACTTTTCGACATTAGATTTGGTGTAAGATGATGCCAACTCTATGTGGTAAGGTGGTGTAAAGGTCTACTTAGTTACTATGATTACTAATTCGGTCTCCTATGACAAACACGTTTTATAGGTACGCGCATAAAAAATTTGCTTTTCGGGGATATAAGTAGGATATTACTTTTGACAAAAGTTTTAAGGTGACTACTACCAGCATGGTATGGTTCTTCCTGAATTAGACATAGGTGATCAGGCTATGTATAATTGAGGACTAACGATGAAGTGCTTAATTTCGTCAAACTAATGTTATGCATAAAGCAGTATCAAAATAGTTTTATAGTGTGATAATTTAATTCACAAAATGGAAACAAGGTAGTTTATAGGATGGCAACAAAGTGGTTTGTGAGATAACCGCAAGATGTTTTATAAGACAATAGCTAAGTAGCTCATGGGGTGATAGTAAAATAATTTATATGATGAAAACAAAATAGTTCCCTAAAGTACAAACAAAATGATTTGTAAGATGATAGTAACATGGTTTTTAAGATGATAGCAAAATAGTATGTAAGATATCAAGAAGGTAGTTCACAAGATGGTGGAAAGAAAATTGTAAAAATGATAGTAACTTTGTTTATAAAATAATGACGAAATAGTTTTTAGTTTACAAAACAAGAGTCGAGTAGTTTATAAGTGATGGTAAATTGGTTTATAAGGAAATAGTGAATCTGTTTATGAAGGATAGCAAAATAGTTTATGAGATAGAAGCAACTTAGTTCGAAAAATGATAGCGAGTTATTTTATATATGATGGTAAATTTGTTTATGAAATTCTAGTGAAATAGTTTATAAGTGTTAGAAAAAGTTTCATAAGGTGATGGTAAAACAATTTTTCATGGTAATAACAAAATAGGTTATTAGGTAATAGCAAAATGGTTTATGTGATGGTAAGAACATAGTTTATAAGGTGGTATTTTCTAGATGATAGTAAAATAGTTTATAAAATAAGGGTTTGTTACCCGATAGTAAGGAAATTTATTAATAATAGTAAGACAGTTTATTAACAATAGTAGGAATAGTTTATAAAGCGATTGTGGAATAGTTTATAAGATGTTGGTTCATTTGACGATAGTAGGATAATGATTAGTAAAATAGTTTATCATGTGGAAGTGAAATGGTTTATAATGTAGTTATAAAAATGTTTGAAGGGTTATAATAGTTTAGGGAGTGGTTTGCATAAATAAATAGAGAGTTAAAGTAAAATTGACAAGGTTTTCACAACACATAAGTTTGATAGATAGTTTAAATCACCCACGCGTACAACGAACTTCAAAAGAAAGTACAACACAAATTCCTATAGGAAATAGAGTCTAATAAAGTTCCCGCTTAGGTTTCACTAGGTAATACGGGAAGGTCTCTCCTAAACAGTAACATTATTTGCCATGACACTTAGAGTCTCCATAAGTTTTTCATTTCCCTTTCTTATTCACTTGGTTCTGGTTCTTCCTTTCTGGACAACCATTATTGTAATGTCCTAGCCTTCCACACTCATAACAGGTATCTTCAGCTTTCTGTTTTGCCACTGAGGGCCTCTGCTTCGATCTCGGGACTGGGGTCCTACAATCTCTAGTTTAATGACCAACCCGCTTGCAATTACCACATTTTGTCGCACACGGGCCGGTGTGGTGAAACTTGCACTTGTTACACAATGGTAGATTTCCAGCATAGCCTTTCTTGTTGCCTGGCTCGGCAGTGTGTGCTCTAATCACCTTATGATCTTTGTTTCGTTGTTGGCTAGAGCTTCCACCGTGGTCACCTTTCCACTTCCTCTTGTTCCTAGCATTCTCTGCTACCTTGTCTTTCTGCCGTTCGATCTGGCTCATTAACTCGTGAGCCATGCGGGTCTTTGCTTCATAGATAACAATAGTCTCGATAGCATTAGCCACTCACTTGGCTACAATTTGCTCGATTTTCGCAAAACTCATCCCTTGATTTGTAGTTGTCATTGTTTCCTTAAGATCACAAGGAAAAATAATATGTAATGAGATTTCATCCAAGGTAAAATCACGATACGTAATGAGCACAACGTATATGTAAAGTGAGACCACGACACGTAGAGGTATAATGATAAAAACAACCATGGCATAAATAAATCAACGTCATAAAATAGCATAATCGTAACCAACAACGTAGGTTAATACTTAATACTTTGTTTTACATGGGTAAAAGAGTACAAGTTTTTCATTAACGCTACCAACCGAGTACCACTAAAGTTTAGTAGGATGCAATACAAAAGCAGCTGCAAATGACGCTAATATACCTGTCTATGTACCAAGGTGCCTCTATGTCATGCGCTCGACTCCATAACTCAGCCATCTCAAGTCCGTCGGTCACCCGAAACTCCCGTAACTCTCTAACTTCCTGTTTAGCATACTCTGCTCGAAGTTGTGACCGTGTTAACCTGCCTCTCGTAGTCCTAAGTGACTCTTGAGTAATCACATCGTGTTGTTTCAATGATCCAACTCTAGCACGAAGGGTCATTGTCTCCTACATGGCAGATGCCAAACTAGCACGTAGGGTCTCTATGGATCCTTAATTGACTCAATATGCTCTGTTAGTGATGGTACTGCTTTCGGTGGTGGTAAGGGTGATATTGATGATGGTAGTGATGGTGAGGGCGATCTGGATCTCTTACGAGATGAGGATGGTAAAAGTGATGGTGGTGGTAAAGATGATGATGTCAAGAGTGATGGTGGTGATGATAATGATGGTATCTCTGATGGAAGTAGTGGATGACAGGTAGATGGTGATGCAGCTCTCCATCGATCCATGGCTGCTCTGTAGCCTAGTGGAATCGAGATCTCCTTTCCTGGTCGACAGGCAAAGGCAGGTCTAGTAGGTAGAGGTCAGGTGGGGGGTGGATGATCAACTAATGTCGAAGCAATCTGGGTGTGGAGTGACTCATCAGCCTCACTCAGATCCTCGTCTGATGAGTCGTCACTAGAATCCAGTGGGTAGCCATACAAAGCCAGTGTGTGATCTGGTGATGGCGGTGCGAGTCTAACAGGTAAGGTAGTAATTTCATCGTTAGAATCGGATATGATGACAAATGGAGCAAATACTCCGGCACGTGGTGTGGTAGCAGGAAAAGGTGTGGGACGAGGTGTGGTCATAGTGATGTGACAATCCAGGGTTTTATATAAGACAAGTGTAAAAATATACACCAGATAAGGTAAGCACGTATATAAATCATGTAAGCACATAATAGTGTATGCAAGTAGTGTATGCACATGTAAAGCTTTATGTGATGCAATGTTTGTGAAAACGGTTATAGTCTAGGTAAGATATGCAACCTAGTTCTCTATAACCTTGGCTCTATATACCAATCTTTAACACCCCCAAAATATGTGACAGCGAAATAGTAACCGAGGGTATTACTTCATAATACAATAGCACAAGATAGGAGAGAACGACCTCTAAATGAGTCATTTGAAAAGTAATCTCGTTGATTTGTTTGAAATAATTAATTTATAACATTTGTCCTAAAGTTGCATCAAAATGAAAGACTGAAAATAATACAACGAGATTGATTGTTTGAATGCATGTAGAAATCCATGAATGTATTCTTGAAAATTTTGGACTTCAATGCACATCAAGAACGTCAAGTAGCTTATCCACCTAAGAAATACACGCTTAAAAGTGTCAACATAAAGTTGTTGAGTTCATAGGTTTATGTATGTATAAATGTAGGACCGCAAGAGTTCAATGTGTGAAATAATTATCACATACAAAATCTCAAAATGTAATTACGATTGCACTAAGCTTATGAAACTGAAGATACAACTATGTATGTATGCATATTTATGCACTAAAGTACCCGTGCAGATGTTCAACCCATAACATCCAAAATCGGATATGGTATACGTCCGTTAGTTCGTTCGTCTGAAACTAGTAAGTATGACTTACCCAAACGGGGATGTTAATCCCAAATAGATCTATTTATAACACACACGCTTACTCCAAGCAATTAACAGTTCATGATAGTGGGCATAATGGGTTATCACTACTTAGGCAACTCGTAACATGTTTAAAAGAGTACATGCGTCCAAATGTAAAACAAAGCATGTATCTCACCCCGAGATTTGTAAAGTAGTTGTAAAACAAGTAAAGTGGGGCCATAAACTCACCTCAAGTGATGGAATTGATTTCAAGAAAAATCAACTATGAATGTCATCGATAAGGACCGGTATGCAACCTATTTAATTATAGGTCGATTTAGAATACGCATGAAAATATAGACCAATGCACTATATTTTATCTTGTTATATCACCACCAAATAGTTTCTAGACTTAGCTTATAAATCAAAATAATGCTTTCGTTAAGTTTACCACTTTTATTATTTTCGCAACGACAATATATATATTGTTTAGTTAATTCATAAAATAATATTTATAAGGTTTTAAACCGCGTATAAATATTATATAAGTGATGCTAAAATATTTTCTAAGGTTTTTATAGTTCAAACGGACCAAAAATGTCCGAAAATATAATTTTAATATTCATGTCAGGAAAAATTATGCAGAAATTTTATAACACTTTCCGAAAAATAGTCCAAGTTTGATTAAGAATAACTCACTCGTTTTACACTTTTGGGCTTCAAAACCTGCTAAATTTAAGCGAAAAATCATCCCAGACAACATTTTAGTTTTATACTTAAGCCGGTTTGGACTCGAAAATAGTTAAAATCACGGATTATATTTCTGCCAGCTTTTGTCGAAAACTGTTTTTGTCGGTATTGTTTCAAATCTTGTTTTGGCTCTAACTTCTTCGTTTTAAGTCCGTTTTTCGCGTTCCTTATATGCACGGAATCGTATTGAGACGTACTAACACATTTTTAACTTGTTGATATATCCATAACTAACTGCTTAAAAGCTGCTGTCCTAAAAGGCAATTTACACACTTTAAAACTATAATTTTAACCTCATTTTTACAATACAACCTCTAATCTAACCATTTCAACCTCCTTCAAAATCAATAAATCCAAACTAACCTAATCTCATCCAACACTTCACAATATAATGAAATAACTTGTAAAATCAAATAAGCTAGTTTATGAATTACAAACTTGTTAACATGCTTAATAATCATACAAGTAAGTAGTGTTCTTGATTTCTTTGCAAATGTTTATAAAAGTCTACTAGTTGGTGATATAACTTAGTGATCTTGATGTTCATGTATATAAATACATTAAGTATAAAAATATGTAAGAACGTAATCAAAGTGTATGAAAATCAAAAGAAACTCTAGTATTTGATTTTAACCCAAAAACCTTATCAAAAACTCAAATCTTGATTTATTAAACCCTAACTTAGATCTTAAAAACCCTTGCTTAAAATGGAAACCCTAACTTGCAAATCAACTTAGAACACCTTAGATAATACCCTTGATCACACTTGTATACTTGTAATATCATAAAAATAGAAACTATAAAAATTTCCTATGGCTTATTTGGTGTCGTGGCTTATTGTAGAGAGAAAGAGAGAGTGTTTTTTATTTTTGGCAAGTGAGAAGTGAAGTGAAAGGCTTGTTGTAGTTCCTTTTATAATCAAAATATCTAGGAGACAAATTTACATCACATCTATGGTTTCAAGGAGTGGTTGAGGCGTGTAAGAGATTGGCATGGAGGGGGAGTGGCTTGTGTAAGTATTAGATAGAAGTTGTAAGAAAGTAGATGATAGTTGTTGATTTAAGCACATGCTATTTAGTAATGTAAAACTTAGTATTGTTTTGTGTATGCATACATACACAACCGGCCATGGTGGTATTTTTGGGTAAGAATTATATAATCTTTGGGTATTGGGTATAATTGTGGGTATTTGGTTAAGTGTACAAAGGTGGTATAGTTTACATGCATGCATGAAAGCTCAAAACGCGAAACATAAACGTTCTACGTAACGTATAAAAATAAAATATGAAAAGTTATAAATTATCTTCGTAATAATTATATAACACTTGCTTGAGGTAAACTTTTATATGTTTAATGCCGGTTTACGTTAATTGTTGACTTTTGGTTTACGCAATTTAACTTAACGGTTGAAATTATAAGCAAATGCGTAAAAGCTCAAAATAAATAATTTGAGTTTATTGACGTAAAATGACCTGAAATTGTGGGTTGTCACAAATGGTTGTAAATGTGATCATTCAACTATATCAATAATTCTTAACACGCAACGGGATTTTATAGCGGCTAGATGTAGTGATAAAAAAAGTTTGTGGATTATAAACGAAAAATAATAAACGGGTCAAACTATACCGGTTTTTATATTTTCTAAACCCTGTTTGACTCGGTGGAAGACCAGGTTGACCCAATGGTCGAAACGGTAACTCGATGACCCAACCGGGTCGATTAGATACCCGGTTTTCAAAAAATTCCATAAAAAAATATTTAATAGTTTCCAAAACATTTGATAGACTATTTTTATGATTCCATAAATAGTTTTCAACATTCCATATATAAAATTTAAGTTTTCAACATTGTTGAAAAAAAAGTTAAAAATGGTTTATAGGTAGTATAGATGAAGCTCGTTGCTAATAACGTGTGTACTAAAGTCTCCCCAAATGAAAAATAAAATGTGTGAACTAAAGTACAACAACAACAACAATGATACTCAATCCTACCTGGGTAAGGTATGAAAGAGGTGAAATGTAGACAGATCATACCCCTATCTATGGGAAAACCCGTGGGTAAAGATACTACTTCCAGGTAGACCTCCGGCTAACATAAGGGAAGAGAAGGGAAAAGAAAAGCGACCGAACGACAATTTTATTTTATTTTTTGATCTTATATATATATTTATGTTATATATATATATAATTATATGATTATTATATCTCTATATATATATTTTATATATGTATATATATTTTACATTATATATATGGATATATATATATATGTATAGATATATATATATGTATATCTTTTATGTATATTATATACTTATATAATATATATATATATATGTGTGTGTGTGTGTGTGTGTGTGTATATATATATATGTTTACACATATATATATATATGTATTACACACAGATATATATATATATATATATATATATATATATATATACATATTACACCAAACAAACACACACACAATGCACACATATATCTTATATATTATTATTTTCTATATATATATATATAATATATATATATATATATATATATATATATACTAGTTGCAAAACCCGCCCGATGGGCGGGTATGACTTGTGAGTATTCCTTGGCTAAATCTTTACGAAATACGTTATACGAAATTCGAACATGTTTAATATTATATAGAGTGAATAACGGATCAAAATACATGAATGATAACGCGTTATGAGGAATAATAAACTTAATAGTCTATGTCCGCCTATTTACAAAGTGTAAAAGTACACATTCAAATTCGATATTAATGTTTTCTTTATAACATACGTTGGTCGTAGAATTGGTATAAATATCGTGTGTATCAAACATAAAACCTTCCAAACCATTCTTGATATTTGTCCATCATTACAACGAATATATACGTTGAACCATTGAGAGAAAACAGTGCCTCGACATAAGAACAGACCCCAACCGCTTAGATCGTCATTTGCCTGTGCGTCTTACGAAATAGTCATTACCGAAGACAAATCTGAACGTGAACTGTCGTCTGTGTTTAGTTTAAACGACAAGCTTATTCTCAGACGGGTAATTGCCCATTACGCGTGCTATTGAGAAATTGTACCACCATCTCTTATCATTTATCATATCCACCAACTCATTGCTCGGTACAAGAATGTCTCTCTCTTGGAAATAATCTAGATCATATAGATTTCTTAACAAATTTAGGTAAGTTTCATGAATAATGGAACCAATATGGTTGTGGTCAGAAATTCAGAATTCAACATTTCATCCAGAATAATTAGCCACATCTGCCATTATTTTTCCACCAATTTTACCATTCCTGATATTTAGTATACAATCAGCAAAATCTTGGATTTCTTTCCTTTCAGAACTATTGGAACCTCATCCCAGCCTCATGTTACCGTTAACTTCATAACCATTCCCAAGGGGCGGGCTTGTTTTGTAAGTATCCAAGGAATAAATTAAGTAACGGTTAATGAATTACAAACATAGTAAATTATTTATACAGTGAATAAGCAACAAAAAGAAATGAATGATAATCCGATAAGAGGAAATACAAGTTAATAAATTATCCGTCATTATCCAAAGTGTATTTGCTTTTAGTTCAGGATTTGTGAAATAAAGCTGTTTAGAATGTTAACATTAGTCGTTGACTTGTGTATTTACCATCTCTATAACAACATAGAATCTTCAAACCTTTCCTGATCTTGACCCTTGAGATAACGACATATAGTTGTTCATGAGAGAAAATTGGTCTATGAAGAAACACACAACCGTAGACAAAGCATGGCCTTGACTTTTATTGATGGTGATACCGAAATAAACTTGAATAGGGAAGTCGTCGTTTAGTTTAAACGGCATCTTATTAACTGACGGGCTAATCGCGGTATAAACATACTTGATCATTTATTGAATGCATTAAAATGAATAAGAAACGTTTATCATAACGAATAATCTTTGATCGCTTGATGCTCTTCAATCTCGAGACAACCACATACAAGTGTCCAAGTGAGAAAATACCTTTAATCCATTATGTGTCTCAAACCTTTTAATGTATAACTACAATCATATCATTTTTAAGAATATAGTGTTTTGAAAGTTAACTATTTTAGGGTCTTCAATACACTTAAAGAGACTCCCTCTTTGGACTGACCAGGCACCTCAGAAGAAGAGCAAGAGTAGGGCCACTAATCTGTTTTAATGAGTAGGAAAAAAGGATTATACAAACTCAAAACTTAGCTTAATTGTTTCTAAAATAAACTGTTATGTCAATAGTTAAGTTATAATCATGTTTAACTTATTAATCATCTAGAGACCTTTATGAAATACTAATATAGTTGGTCATGGAACATACCTACACCACAACCTTCTCAGGTTTCCATGGTCATAGACCTTAAAAAGACATTTCTTGATGCAAAATCCTTTAATATAGCAGCATATTGCTACAAAAATCTTTCAATTCGTCAAACAACAAAGCAATCTAGAAAACACAAATGTGGTAACTGGTAAGAATAATGGAGCTACTAAAGTGTCTCGAATCAATCTAGAAAAAAGATGCGGGGGTAGCTTCATGAGTTTACTTAATAATTAAAAAAAATCATGTGAGTAGTCATAATTAATACCATGAAAACATAGTAGTTAAATTGTGGATGTAGCATGAGATAAAATCTTGATTGTGATCAAGGGAAATCAAAAAACTTGTTTTTTTTCTTTCTAAAAGATCAAAACATATTTAACTCGTACCTCACACTTAAAGTTGTAAACTACTTACTTATACCTCTACATTCAACATGATACACACAAAGATTTCGTACTTCCATATCTTGTTGTTGCCGTAAATGAGCGAGTAGACTGCAAATGAAAAGCATTTGACATGAATTTCGGAATTAAATGATGTGAACATAAAACTTGAATAAAGATAATACCTCAACGTAGGAGACACATTATGCAAATATCATCACCGTTAACATTTCTCGCATCAAAAGTGGGGAGTGCCCCCATTGAAATGGATCAGGAACATATCCTGCATGTTGTGAGTTATTTAGAAACATATATAATAAGATCACACAGATGTACAAAATCAAATTAAGGACTTTTTCTATATCTAGCAATCGGTGTATTTGCATCATGGATGGCGATAAACATATAAAATACATCTGGTTAACTACAAATGTTTGTAGCTGTGTAGTCGTAGATAAGTTTCTATGTGAAATATTCTTACTTCGCAGCCATTGTTCGAGCCTCGTCAATCTCTGAATTGATGTGTATATGTCGGTGGACCCAAATTTCTTCCAAATCAGCTCGACTTATATGCGACAGAAAAAGTTATTTAAAGGTTAAACAGCCGTACAGGTCAAAGTTCCCATATTAAGTCAAGTATTATCCAACATACTTACGTTGTTGGCAACAAAAGAAATTGCAGATGCAGACATCATCGAAGTAGAAGTAGCAACCAATGACATAAATGAAGGTTGTCTGCCAACATCGATTAATGCATCAGATGGGTAGTCAAATGGACATTCTCGAGTCGCCACATTCTCTACGACACCGATGTCAGAAGCAAGGATATTAGATCCCATGTCATTCGCTGCACCACCAAAAAAACACACACAAAAAACAAATATTCAAATCTCTGAATGCATAAGCAAAGCTAAATAATAAAATATGCAAATTGAGTTAGATAAGTATAATCAGAAGCATGTACATACCTTTTTGATCATGCCAGTTAAGTGTAACTGAACATGAACCAAGCATAAACAAAATCAATCTTCCGGCGCAAAAAAAAAACCAAAAATTGAGATCCTAATTGTTGCTTTCTTTACTTAATGCAACTGAACATGAACTGATTAAGGGCAACTGAATACAATCGAGTATAAGCGGTACAAAAAAACCCCAAAATTGACACGGTAACTCTTATCATTTTACTCTATAATTGTGTGCCATTGTGTGCCATTGTGTGAGTCATGGAAGGTTTGAGAATCGTCGTATGTAGCCCACAAACTAACCACCCAACAGCCCACTTGAAAAGCGGCCAAGTCTGACCTAAAAAATGAATTTGCCCTTTTCAAAAACTAAAAATAAACAACTTTGTGGCATTCTTGTTTCCATAATTTATCAAATTCCCCCATTCTAACAATATTCAGTTTATATTTTTTTCACTAAAAAAGCACCATAGCTGAAATCACATACCTCATTTTTGTTGTCGCCAGTAAAGCCCTAGGAATCCGGATACCCCCAAAAGGAAAGCAATATCTTCTAAAAACATCATATCAATATCATCAACAGGCACCTCTTCATGCCCTTCATTTGCAGACAATGTTACAATAGATGACTCTGGTTTAGTCAAACACACATTATATGTAATTTAAGGGGCAGTCACCATTTCCATAGCAGTTGTACCCTTCTGTTTATAGTGAACTATATTTCTAGTCCCATTTGCAGAACATGTCACAGTAGATGAACCCGGTTCATACATGTTCACAGTAGCTGGACCCTTTTGTTTATAACCCAACGGGTTTGTAGTAGTAACCTCCAAAGGGCCCACAGTAACTAAAGCATTAGAGCAGTTGGCTATATCATCATCTTCCCACTCTTCTTCATTGAACGAAGAACCATATTGTGCACCATTTTTTGGGCCTGAACCAGCTTTCTCAAATAACTTGACAAGCACATACGTATCCTGAAATATATAAGTAAAATGTGTTAAAAAGGCAAATATGGGACGTATGTGAAATATTTCTGTAACATTAGTAAAAAGTAAGACTTATAATCCTTAATTACCTAAACAACGCCTGCATTAGACAACTACTCATCTTCCAGCCTATATTCATGCATGAGTTAGTCTGTCCTTTCCCCTTTTCCCGAATGTCCTATATGAAATATCAATGTCTTAATTGTTGCAACGGTTCTCCCCTTGTATGTAAGCATTCTGTCTTTTCCAGTGGCTTTCCAGAAGCCAATTTCAGTTGCACGGTTGTATTGAGACCCACTATTATATTTTTTTGATTTCGGGCAGAAGAAGAACCACTCTAAGTCTCCATTTTTAAAAGCAAATTTATCTAAAGATTACAACACAATGTTTGTTAGGTAAAGAGAAATACAGGCAGTCAACATGCAAGGGGATAATTTTCAAGATTGACGCAAAAAACAATTTTCAAGATAGACGCAGTTTTGATTAATTTTGTTTCTTGCTCTCCGAACACAAATAAAGAAAAGAGGCTTTTGTGATATTTTTTATGTTATGAAGAGCTTTCATTGTGTTCTACCAAACAACTACAGAGATATAAAATTCATGATGAAAATGACTTGTACAGATCACTTTTCTACTTGTCTTGTACCAAATTATGGTATTCTTAGACAAATTTACCATTTAATATTTCAATCACAAGTTATGACTTATTTTACTCAAACAAATAAGAAGCCAAAGAAATATACTTTTTTTGACAGCTAATGATGAATAGCCTATTGTTTATGTCCTTTTTAAATTTACAGAAAGAGTGCCTTTTAGACTATGAATCTTTTATACATGTTCAATTAGGCATCTCTTTTTTTTACTATGCCATTGAGCAGAATCCTCTTGATCCAACGTATAATGAGGTTTGGTGGTTCGTAACTTTCTGGAGTGATTGAACAATTTTTTAAATAACTGATGGTTATATAAGTGAAACCTGTTGTGAAGGTACAATCTCGGTACTCATAAGCTTCTACGCCTCATCATTTGCCTCTGCTTGAATTCTCCATCTCTGTATTATACACAAACGTTAGTTTTTGTTAGGATTAATGAGTAATTGAAACGCAAAGAATAAGAAGAAAAAATCAAGTTACCAATATGTGATTTTTGTACTACTTGTAGTTCTTATCTTTGTATTTTTGTGCATGTAACTTAGTTAACTGGTTTTGCCTATGAAAGTACTTTGTGATCGTCGAAGTTCCAACTATCAAAACAAAAAAAACACTCAACTCCAAAAGTATAATACAATTTGCACACTCTTTTTCCCTCCACCAGTTAGTCAATTTGGGTTATATTTGTCAACATAAAAAAAGATAGCTAAAAAGGAAATGGGTGAATCATCGTTGACAAATTATCTGGTTAAGAATTAAATTTAAAACTTTGGACAAAAACTATTTGGGTCGAACATAGTCACACCGTTTTGATACTTTAACCAGAAAACCTGGCAAAGCCATTTTGCCAAAGTCTACGTAAAAGTAAAAGGGAAATAATTGTAAGATGAATTTTGTACAATTAAGAAAGGAGATCATACCACCACCACTCGATTTAGAAGGAGTTTGTTATAGGCAGAAAGTAGACCACTCTGCCATAAAAACACCCTTTCATAAATTCACCGGTTGTTATATTGAAATTCTAATCCCCTGTTTAAATTGCTCATATATTGTTAAAAGTAGACCATACACATATTGCACATATTGTGTTTCAAAATGAATATTGACAGCTCATGCAGGCAGTAAGCGGTAAACTTAACTACTTTACCAAAGCCTTGTTTCTTTTGTTAATATTCATATGCATAAACACATTTAGTAACAATTACAAACCGTTGATATATGAGCGTACAAACATGTATCTTTGACTTTTATTGAGACAAATTGATACTAACATAAATGAATGCATATATATCAAATTGTAAATTCAAATTTACTACATCTTTGCTTCATACAAAATGAATGAACTTCATTTAAGAAATACAAAAATCAGGCAAAAGAATAACACATACCTTGCCGAAATCAATAATAATGATCGATGTTTTTTCCGCAATGGACGAACAACTAATGATGGGATGGATACCTGGGAAATCAAATAGATAACCACCATAAAAATGATCTAAATAATTAAGCAAAACAAAATAAAAAGATCACACTCAACCAATACTCATATAAACTAATCAAAATTATAAACCCTATCAAATAAATCAATCAGTTTAAAAATTAGATCAACAATAAAAATGAGGGATAAACAAAAGTGAACCGTACATCATCAAGGGTTGAATTGTTTTTTATAAATAACGAATTTACAGACCTATTTGTTGATTGATGAAAGCTTTGATTTTGTTGAGATTAGCTTTGTGAATATGTTTCAAAAACTAATACTCATCTGCGGTTTTGGAAATCCCTCTTTTCTTGGATCTGAGAAGTAGGCGATTTTTAAGGATTAGTTACAGTAGTGAATGTGACAAATACTTTCCATAAAAAATCATGGTTTTGAATTCAAATTGACATGTTGATGTTGCTTTTATTGTTTTTTTTCAAATGTAAACACAAATTTAGGAACTGCTCTAGTGGTTTAGGCCTTTGCCTATTTGTGCACTATCCTGAGTTCTCCCGAGTTCGAACCTTATCATATCATTTTTATCACGAATTTATTTCCAGGATTTATGATGTATATATGGATAAATAAATGCTCCTTGTGGCTTTGTTGGCTGCCTATGTGGATTAAAAAATGGTGACATGGCATTATCAGCTGATGATGTGGCTTTAATTCTAGGTGAGGTGGCATTCTTTGGTGATTATGTGGCATTTAAGTTGCATGAGGTGGCATTGTTTTATCCTGTTATATATAATGTAAGATATATATATATATATATATATATATATATATACTAGTAACATAACCCGCCCAACGGGCGGGTTCGGTTCATAAAACTTTTTTTGAGAGAGCTGACGCGCATCATCAAGTTAGAAGCAGATTATGAGAAGTTTTGTCCTAGTTATCTTACCTCGGTTACTCTTGCTCAAAGGATGAGTTTCCAGACCTCCATTTCAGCTGAAAATAATCAAGATATTTATAGTTAGTATTTTGATGGAAATAAGAGATATTGTTTCAAGTAATGGATTTAAGCTGGACATTCCCATCTCTTGCTTTAAGAAACTGAAAGTGATTCAAATCAACCAAAAAGAGAGGAAAAAAATCAATTATTGTTATAATAAATAAAACTTTAGGGGCTGTTTGTTTCGGTTTATGAAACAGAAGCCCGTTTGGGCTTATATTAACTTATATAAGCCCCCCAAGTCTCAAAATAAGCCAGAAAATTAGGGATTATTAAATATATCTCAAATCAAATTTTATTTCGGCTTATATTTTATAAGCCTCAATTTCCTAGCTTATTTTGAGATTTATGGGCTTATATAAGTTTATCGTATCATAATAAAGTTATATAAGCCCACAAGTCTAAAAATAAGCCGAAAACTTAGGGTTTATGAAATATAAGCCCAAATGGGCTTATGTTTCATAAGCCAAAACAAACACCCCCTTAGTATAAACCAGAAAAGAACAGATTGTTGGTGCGCATTCGAGATAACATCAGAAAAGAGAAAGATCATAGATATTCAAGTATTCAACAATACATTGGAACCGAAACTATTAATATAACTGTATTAAATAGTTAAAGAAACCGCTCAACAAGTTCTGATAACGCTTAGATAGACATGGGTAGTCCCCGTGTATTTGTTAAGTAACACTGAAATGGTTAAGGAAAGTGTTAATGTCGAATATAAGAATTAACTTATCATCAAAAATAAAAAAATGAAAATTGTTTGATCATGCTTACTTCAGTATGAACAATGGCTACTTTAACAGGCTCGCCATACCATCACCGGATTGAATTTATTGAAGGTAGTGAAGACCTACCAGTTACATACATAACTTAAAATCGATACTGATAAAAAGGGATTATTTCAACATAGAAATAGCATTATTAAGTATAATTAACTTATATATTGTTGAGCAAAAGTTTGAATACTCACTATCGTGCCATCAGAAGAAGTCATCATGGCATCATCATCGTCAGACTTCGCCAGAGGAATCCTAAGCCATAACTTCAGAATATAAGACGAAGCATAAGAATAATAAAACAATAATGAGAACATTGATGTGTAAATATAAGCACAAATACCTGCATATTATTAAGGTTTTGTAGAATTTGATTAACACATCTGGCATAATTGCCACAAGATTTCCCCTTTGGCGTAGGAAGGAGACATGCCGAAACGCGTGGTTGAGTCACGACAAGGGAAGAGCTTAGAATGGGCTCTGCTATTTGAGGCTTTGTTAGCGGTTTCCACATTAATTGTCCCTGAACTGTGAGAAAGTGGATTTGAGTTGCAACACTAATTGCTTTTGCGACTTCCTTAATCTGACAAACTTAGAACGCGCGGTTGGAGTCTACAAACAGGAAGAGCTGGGTGGTTGCGCTATTTGAGTTCTGTTTATCAGTACAACAACATTATGTGGCCCTTGTGGAACTCTGTTGATTTCTTCTGGCACTTTATTAAGTCTAAAAACAAAGGCCTCAACTTCAAATTAATTATGTCCACTTTATATTTCTGATTCGGAATCTGCAACTAGCATTAAAGTTACACTGTTATAAAGGCGAGTCGCATACAAACTATTTCACTCAAGAATTTACATTCACGTTAGTTTGCCAAAATAACTAATAAAAAAACTTAGTACCACAACATTAGTGACCTTGTGAACACTGTTGATTTCGTGCACTTTATTCAGTTCAACCAAAGGACTTAACTTGCAATTAATTATGTCCACAATATCATTTCCTGATTCGGAATCTGCAACAGCATAAAGTTACACCGTTATAAAAGCGATTCACGTACAAACATATCACCTCAGAGAAATTACGTTCACGTAGTTTGCAAAATACCTAAACAACTTAGAATGACGACACGTGCTACCAACTGTTCAGCTTTTTTCTTGCTTTTGCAATCATCTCCTTGATAATTAACACCATTGAAAAGCACAGAAGAGCGGAAAACAGGAATCCATCTCAGCCATCTTAAGTTGCTTAAATGTGTTTGAAGAGGTATAAGTTGCGCCATCAAAAAAGACGGTGGATCTTTATTTTGGTATATGTGCCAATCCTTCATTGTGAGTCTAATACACTGGGGGTGACATTATGAACTTTTGAGCATACTGAGTTAGAATACACTTGTGATAAAAATGTGGTTTTGTACCTATAAACACGAAAGAGTACAAAACTTACGTTATATATTATCATATTCTAGATATCATGCAATCATGCATTTGCAAATAATGGACACAGATTTTAACATTGAATGGACTGGTTTGCTCTTGCTAAGCAAGCTATTATTTAAACAGGGGTCATCATAAACTTGCGAAATTAAATCTCAAAGCAACACCATCCTTTAGATTCTTTTCAACAAAGAACCACGTTACCCACACGTATACTCTCCTTAGATCTCCAAATTTATATGATATAAACATAACCAAGTAATATATGATAATAATTTGAACTTTGGACAATTTGATACCTCTCATTTTCTATGGCCAGACGCAATTCATCTGGTAGGGTTTCAATTAACACAAACGGTCTGAAAACAATTCAATCAGTATAGAATAAACAATGGTATAAGTTTATTAACACAAACTACTCTATTGTGATGGAGTTAAAGCCAAGTCTGATCGAGCAAAAGGAAGCACACTGATGAATATGTTTTTGAAGATACGAATGAATGATATTAGTTTTTGTTCAATTAAGATGTGAGGGAATTCTGGATTAATCTTAAAACTATAATCAAACTACAAAGCAAAAAAAAAAGAATACGGAAAAAGGTCAAAACAGTGAAACTACGGTGGAAACCTTTGACAATAGTTGCTGACAGGCACCATCGTAATGAGCAGCTGTTATTACCAAACACCCCGCAAGCAATGAAAAATAACACAAACTCTGATAAAGTTTTTAAGTAAGATATGGCCCATAAGAAAAAAATACATTCTTTTTCCATTATAAACATAAGAAAGTATATATAATGACAACTTAAAGCAATATTAACTCCTCCTCTAGGGTTTGATGTTCGATTATGTTTTATTAAATTATTCATAACACTAAGAAGTGGTCTTAATAACAAATCATAAACCTATGATGATATTTTTGTTTTACCTGGCGTTTTGGGAAGACAAAAGCAACAATTAAGAAGAAGAATATGCGAACAAAATGGGTTGAACTATAAACACCGCGCTTAAAAATTGACTTATTGATTCGAATTATATGTCCATTTTCTATACACACTTCCCTCTCGCTCGCTTGGAGGTATATCTAAAAAATTATTCTGAATAAATAAATATATGACAAGGGGTTCGCCATTATTGCTCTTATCATTATTCGCTGCTCGCTTCCCCATCTCCTCCGCCCTAAAACACAATTGGAAGCTTGGCACTCTCGCGCGGCGCGCCACTGCCGCGTGTTGCATTATAAGCCCCCCCCCATAGGTAACAAGTTTAAACCTTACCATGGATTAATTTTCTACTAATTTCTAAATTAATGTTATGGGTGCTCATGTCATCATTGAGGTGCATCCAATCATTAATTCATATATTACACCAATCATAGTTTGCCTCTATATTATGTTATATATATATATATATATATATATATATATATATAGAAGCTAGATCCGTTGAGAAAGTTTTTATTTTGAACAAAAGGAAACACGTAACAAGAAAGACGAAGCAAAAAAGTAAACAACACATAGCACCAAAAGAACCCCACATGCCTAAGACAAAGCGAGCAGTAAAAAACGAGCAGGCAAACATACAACAAGGCAAGAGAGCACAAAGAACACAAAGAGCCACAAAGGAAAGACACAATCGCAAAAAGATAAAAAGTGGCCTAATGAACCAACCAAGAACGATTAAGCAAAAGCAAAGGGCGAGGCATAAAAGCAAACCACACAAGACACTAATAGACCAAACATGCAAAAATATGGAAGCAGAGGGCACCAAAATAAAAAAAGCAAGCATATCATCACAAGGCAGGAGATAACAGGGCAAGCACATGACATACCAAAGCAAGAAAAGAAAACAAGGTAAAAAAAAGATAAAAAGACCTAAGGGGGCAACAAGGAGCAAAAAACCATAAAGCAAGAGAAACTCAACCCATATCGAAGACCAATGCAATAAAGGACACGTGAAGAACTACAATGCGCCTATAAAAATCAAACAGGGAAATACGAACCAAAACCCCTCTAAACCTACCATCTAACCTCCTAATCTAAAACACGCCCTACACACGAACCTATCGAAAACTAGCATGGCAAAAAAAGAACAACAAGCAAAAGAAGCAAAAGTCACCAAGCAAAAAAAGCATAAAAGAAAAAAAACAACCACCAAAAAGGAAACAAACCAAAGAGTGAGATAGGCACTCTACCTAAAACCAAGAAAACATGGGAAATGGGCAAAGCCAACTCAAAGTCGACCACCTACCCACTTAATCTAATTATAGCTCTTCACTTGTTACTATCAGAGGTCATGTCCTCGTACAAGAGAAGTTTCTTTATGTCATTCTTCACTCTATCCTCCCACCTAAGTTTTGGTCTACCCTTTCTCCTCAAGCCGTTGATAACCAAAGCTTCTACTCTCTTAACTAGTGATGACTGTTATCTTATCATGACATGTCCCAACCACCTCAACCGTCCTTCTCTTATTTTGTTGATAATCGTCTTGACTTCAAGCTGCGCTCTAGCTACAGGTGCTCTAGCTACCTGCTACTTCAATAATGTGTAAACCATGCATGTAATATTATCTTTTTATGTGAATGAACTATGTATATCATCTCAAATTTATTCAAAATAGTTGTAAGTCATTACTAATAATGTGTTTACAACTCATATTAAGAAGTAACAGCATGAATATAAAAAATGCAGCCTCAAAGTGACTAATCTGTTTGATACACGATAACACAAACACGAAACATAACAGATGTCAGATATGGACCTCACTAGGAAAGTAGGCCATTGACATCAATAAATGTGCTTATGATCGAAAATTGCACCCCTGTCCTAAGTTTTGGGGCATACATAGGAATTCAAAAGTTGAACAGAACCCGATGGATGTTTCATTTAGTATAAACGAGTAATTAGACGGTCGCGTGTTATGACAGAGCATTTTAATTCGCGTATATGTGTTATGAACATTGGTTGCTAATTTGTTTGTTGAAGTATAGAATGAACACTTTCTGATATATTAATAATTCTTAAGACAATGTAAACACTTAAACAATAAGTTATCTATACAATAAGAATTTTTGCAAAGGTAAATAAAGTTTTCATAGCAATGTGATTTTAAAGATATTTAGGGAATCATTGTCTGAAAAGGTACGAAAACTTTTCATAACTCTATGGGTTGCCTCAAAAACGTTGACGGCCTCAGCTAGAAAGATATGAGACATTGGTTAGACCTCTTGACATGTTAGTTGTGCCCACTATTCACACCAATAGCATATATGAGTGACATGCATGTCAAGCCGTCTAACCAACGCCTCATATCTCTCTAGATGAGAATATCAATGTTTTTTCAGTATTTTCAAAATCTTGACTTCGTAAATCCCGCCAATCACCCGTTGTGGATTATATTTCAAACTCCAAAGGAAAATAACATATGGCTGGCACGATTTCTAACTTTAAAAACTACGATATGAGAAAGGAGCAAAGTTGTTGGGACGCAAGAAGTCGTCGTTTCTTTTTTTCTCGCCACGAAGTCTGACAACTCAATTCATTTCTTTTGCGGTTGAAGCTCAATGGTCTCCTTCTCCTCCGTCATGACGCCTCCCTCATACATAACCTTCTTAAAATTGTTGGTTACAAAGAGTGACCGCGTCATACTGGGATCTTCAACGCAAAACCTTTAATACATCCTGATAGCGCTTCAATCCCTAACAACAAGCAAAATTTAAATTTATTAGACATAAAGTTATACATATGTGTATATACATAACAAAAAAACAATTAACACAATCGAAAAACTATAATAAACAAACATATTAGCTACATCCAAAACAACAAACCAGCAATACCCATTCGGACTTTTATAAACTTAATTTTATGTGGAACCTTAACCGAAGACAATTTTTAAGAAACCAAATTTACCAGTAACCTTTATATTTAAAAATATCATATAAGTCTTTTATCATCGTGTACATAATATTAATCAAAATACCTACCAACGACTTTTAAGGTCAAGGTAATACGGTTCTAGAGTTGCTAAACGGACGACAATTAAGGTACGTGTTGCACTATGCGATGCTTACCCTGGACCAAATAACCATGTTTGAAAGCGAAACGATGTCGTATGGGCATGACCTATTTCCTTTAAAAGGACATTTAAACTAAACAATGTCGTTATCGTTTCTCTAAACAAAAAAACTTATACACACGCATACATTTTGAAATCACATATAGAAGTCATAAATGCACTTGGACGCCGCCTTATGTACGACTGTTGCACAAAGTAAAAGGTTGATAACAAAAACCAACTCTCAAATATGTGATAATGAATCAAAACCAAAATGAAAGACCCACCATTGTTTTCTTAATAACTAACATTTGTTTAAACTAAACATTGTCGTTATCTTTCTCTAAAAAAATTACACACACATAGACGTCGCCTTAGGTATGACTATTGCAAAGTGGGAAAGGTTGATAACAAAAACCAACTCTCATATTTGTGACAATGTATCAATACAAAAATGAAAGACCCACCTTGGTTGTCTTAATATAACCAATCTTTATATTCAGAAAATCAAATTAGCCTTTTTATCTCCTTTTGTACGTCACCAATCAGAATACCCGCCAACACGTTTTAAATTAAGAATTGTGCAATTTTTTAGGGCCGCCATAGCGGCGATTGTTAAGTTTACTGTTAAAACTGTATTAGCCTCAAAATATTGAGTCGAACATGGAATCTCGGTCTTTATTTAATATATGTTGTAATAGGCTAGTTACGGTATCGGGCTCGTTTCTTAATCTAATATTGTACATGTTGTGGGCTAAAGCCCAAAGTAATCCCGAGCCCGGACCATTAGCAAAACCTACTCGGCCCATAAAGCCTTACCAAGGCCGGTCTATATTAGGGTATAAATACCCCTCTCTAAGTGTGGAGAGGGTGTTGGTTCTTTCATTTGTAACACACACTTGATAAAGAATCCTCCATCCTTTCTCTCTTTAAGTCTTTCTCTCTCTATGAATAGATATATACTTGTGTGAAATACATTTCCTATAATTGGTATCAATCGCCACGAGATGATTATGTGTTGATCGTGTGCATTTATCTTGGTTAAATCTAAGCAAAATCTTGTGTTTTAAGCTAATATACTTGAAAAAAAAGTGGTACCAATTTTGATGTTAAAAATGTTAAATTTTAAGTTTTTATGTTAGATATAGCCTAAACATAGTTAGTCTTGCATAAAGTTTCAATAAAAAACATAAAAAATTAAGTGTTTTAGGTGTTTTTAGAAGATATATGCGTTTTAGGTGTTTGTACTTTTAGGTGTTCTTATAGCAATTTGACATCAAATTGCCAAAGTAGCAATTTGACATTTCTGGCAATTTGACATCAAATTGCCAAACCAGCAATTTGATCAAATTGCCAAAGTAGCAGTTTGACATATTTAGCAATTTGGCTAAAACTAGCAATTTGAGCAGAATTTCAATGCTAGCAATTTGAGCTGTTTATCTAGCCATTTGACTACAGTTCATCCACCAATTTGATCCATCATTTCAGGCAATTTGAACATCTTTCCTTAAACAAATTCCAAACTTTAACTATAACAAAACACAAATAAAAAACACTTAACACTACATCATAATTAGTCAAAACAACATCACAATTACACAACTCTCACTAATTAATAAAATGATCCAATATATCGTTTTTCACTACAATTACATCATTCATAACTCATCAATCATTCATCATGACTACTCCAAACAACAACAACAGTCAAATGCAACAAAATGCAAGACAAATCAAAAGAAAGTTGCATGGTATCTTTTTGACTACTTCATTCACACCTCAAAGTTTTTCCAAACAATGACTTAAACAGAACTCGAACCAAGGAGGGATTCAAACGGGTATTTACGACACTCTTTGATCAAGATGTTCAAATTTTCACGGACACAATGTTCCTAAACTTGGATCAACTAGAAAAGCAACTTGACAAAGAAGAATTTCAAGAGATTGGATCCATGGTTGCTTTTAGAGTACTTAAGACACACTTTCAGACGTTCATCAATTCACAATTCTCTTTCGATGATGATGATGGTCTAATGACACACAAGTACTTTCTAGAATACACTCGAATCGAGGTTCAACAATTCTGTGATACACTGATCCAACACATGGAATCTGTTAAGAAGTCAATTGATGAAAGAGCATTCCATAAAAGAGAGTATGACAACAGGGTGAATGAAAGACAGATGCAGACAAAAGAGGGAAAGTTTGATACGAGTAAATCATTAGATGCTAGTTTGGTTGACCTAGAAAGCAGTGGGGCGGAATTTAAAAAGCAAGATACAAGCAGCAGGTCAGGGATTAATGCTGATGCAAATATCAAACCCGTATATGACGAAGAGCCAATGGCTGAGGTATAATTGACTGTTGATAATAATGTATTTGGTACAGGACAATAGCACACTGAGCAACTTGAATTCAATAATGAAGGAGAGGTTGACCGGAATGCTAAACAATGTCATAACATACGTCCTTTGCCTGCTAAATTAACTGATAAGCAAATAACTGAACTCTTAAATCAATCTCTCGAATCTGAAAATATTTGTCTCAAAAAGACTGTTGCCCAGTTTCAACAAGATTTTTCAAAACTTGAAGCACATAACATTAATCTTGAACTTTAATTGCAAAACAATGTTTTAAAATTAGGGCAACATGGTCAATTTTTAAAAGCAACAAGTAATGAAGCCAAAGTTAAACATGACATAGATGAAATTGAAACAATAAACATCAAATTGGAACATAGTGTGGCTAAATTACTTAAAGAAAATGAGCATTTAAATAAGGAAATTGAGCATTTGAAACAGACTTACAAAGATCTTTACGATTCTATCAAAATGACACGAGTTCAGACGAAAGACCAGAATGACTCTCTAATTGCACAACTGAACAAAAAAGTCTATGAAATGCTAATTTAAAAGTCAAATTCAGGAAAAGGTTTTTGCAATGCAGCTTTAAAAAGGAATTTGAGGAAGTTAAAAGGAATTAGTGTGGATACCTAAGTTTGCAAAAACCATCATATCTTGGGAAATCCATTTACAACCACTTAGAAACTAATAGTTGTTAGACAACTGACTGCGGTTTTAATCTTTAATGACCTAAGAATTCAAAACACGGTTTACCTCCCAAAAGTTTATGTAGGAAAAACTATTGTCAAAAACCAGTTACTCCTTATTTATTTGCCTAAAGTACGAGGAATTGCTTTGATAAACCCTACATCACGTGATTGCATCTAGCGCAATTTAGAATAGTTCAAAGAAACATGCCAAGATTTAGTTCAATTGCATGTTTCTATTAATAACTATAGTAGAGGCAGCTAGAAAAAGACACAGAAAAGAGGTAGGAATTCAAGACCTAGTGTGATGTCTTCTGTTAGATCACAAAACACCGCTAATGGTTACAAACCAAAACCTAGGATCGATAACCAAAAGTCTGGGAATTGGCCTGCATCTAAGACTAGTTGCATAACGACAAATATTGTGCCCATATCAGAACACTCTAGGAATTCTAGAACTTTTTCTGACTCCAAAGATTTTGTTTGCTCAACATGTCAGAAATGTGTCTTTAATGCAAATCATGATACTTGTGTAACACAATTACTTAATGAGGTCAACTCACGTGTTAAAGTTCTATCCCATAAGATAACAAATAGATACAAATTCGTAGAGCAATTAAGTATTGCAAAGAAACTAGAAAGACAGATTCCTACAAGACATAGGTTTTCTACCAAAATGACTTCCACAATGCATGAGAAAATAATGACTCCAAGATCTTGTCTTAGGTGGAAACCAACGGGTAGAATTTTCAAGACTGTTGGTCTTAGATGGGTTCCAACTGGGAAGATATTTACCTCTAGCACAACTAAGGTTGAAAGTCAACCCCACATGGTTCAAATGTAGATATCTCTAACCCATATGAATGCACACAAACTCTTGATGTCAGTGTAGGCACTCTTAACTTAAGTGTAGGTACATCTTTCAATCCTAAAAAGGAAAGACTCAGAGTTTGGTTGCTAAAAAGACTGATATCTTAGAAACCAGGGGTTCAAGAGATTCAAAACTGATGAAAGAGAACAATGACGTTTGATTATAACAGTTCAAACCTCGCATCCCAACGACAAATAACGTCTGGTGATAACACTTCAGGCCTCGCGCCCCAACTACAAATGACTTCTGATCATAACCGTTCAGAACTCGAAATTCAAGACCACAACAGTGAACCCTCAAGTCCAAAGCTGGTTCCAAATGTTTCTCCTCTAGTAGACAAAACAGATTCGTCACAACAAGAGTTGGATTTTCTATTCAGTCCTTTGTTCGAAGAATACTTCACTTTAGGAAATCAAAGTATGTCAAAGCCTTCCGCTCTCTTTGATAATTCTACACAACAAGACACACAACCTACAACGAATGGTCAACCTACAACAGAACCGATCACTCCAACAACAACTCTTCATGTTGAGGAAAACAACACTAATCAAGCAGCTGATGCACAGTTAGTACCATATGAATTTTTTAATCCTTTCTGTACACCGGTATAAGAAGTTGCTGAGTCTTCCTCACGTAATGTTGATACTTCAAATATGCATACATTCTACCAACGTCACCAATCTGACTATCGATGGACCAAGAATCATCTTCTAGAACAAGTTCATAGAAATCCATCCCAGCCAGTGCAGACAAGACAAAAACTTGCTACAAATCCTGAAATGTGCATGTTCGCACTCACCGTGAGTACTGCAGAACCAACAAACATTAAGGAAGCAATGGCTGATCACGCATGGATCGAGGCAATGTAGGAATAACTTCATCAGTTCGATAGACTCAAAGTTTAGGAACTAGTCGACAAACCCTTTGGAAAGACTGTCATCAAACTAAAGTGGCTATGGAAGAACAAAAAGGATGAAAACAATATTGTAATTCATGTTATCAATTATTGTAAACAAACTTTAAGTCTGGTAGACATAGAGTTAAGTCTGGTAGACATAGTTAAGTCTGCCAGTACTAAGTTAAGTCTGGCAGTACTATAGTTAGTACTGGCCTTGTCTAGTTAAGTCTGTTTGTGTAACAAAATAGTTATAATAGTTATCTTAGAGATATCTTAGGAGATATTTTAGGAAAGGATATGCATTATCCTTTCACACGTTTGTAAAGCCCATTAGGGTTTCCTTGATGTATAAAAGGAACCCTACGGCATAGTGTTTGACATAGAACCCTAATAGAAATCAATAGAAAATAGCAAAGTTTTACATTGTGTTCTTCTTAGTACTTGTGTTAAGATTCCGCATTAGCACATAGTATTCATTGTTATTGTCTCTCATATAGTTGATTTGGATTTATTCAAGTTAGCTATTGTCTTACAAAAGGCTAAACAGATCCAAGACTTTGGACCTACAAGTGGTATCAAAGCCTCTAGAGGGACTCTGAGTAAGAAGGACGTCTCCTGTGATACACCGGAGGAAGTGTGTCGAGGAATCTGGGAGGTACTAGTGTAGTGTTATCGGTGTGTCTCAATTCATCCGGGTTTGACATGTTGCTGAGACAAGAAAATATGAAATAAGGATATAGGTATATTTCAAAATACGTGTAGTTAAGCCTGTTTAATGCACATGTAACCCATATTAAGTATATGTATATGTTTAATACACATGTAACCCATATTAAGTATATGTATCTCATATATGTCTATTTCACATGTATCCTATTTTAATATATATACGTACCCTTTGATTGTTGCTTCCTATGTACCCCATTTTGAGAAATCAGCAATGATGGACAATAAAAGCATAATAAGCATGTTAAGCCGATAAGTAGTTATAGTCTAGTGCTACCTAATGCAACCTAGTTCTCTATAACCTGGCTCTGATACCAATCTGTCACACCCCCAAAATATCATAGTATAAAGGCAACCGAGGGAGTGTGACTTCATGATTATCATACTTCTAAGCAATACAGAATGACCTCTATATGAGACATTTTAAGAAATCGGATCACTTGAATTAGGAAATAATAAATTGTTTAAACATTCAGCGGAAGCATAAAATAGACAATACGACATTGTTTTAAATAGTACAAGTGATCTTCAGATAACGGGAAAATGACTGCAATGCATGAGACTTCATATAGCATCTTCGTTCTTAATACCTGAGAAAACATTGCTAAAGTGTCAACATAAAGTTGGTGAGTTCATAGGTTTGTTTAAGCAGAAGAATGTAGTGTTTGTGAATCACAAGATTTCATCCACATATGACAATATAACAGATACAAAGTCATATAAATTGCATTACTATTGTCTAAGCTCATGACACCGAAGCGTTAACATATACCAACAATAAATGAATGCCCTTGCAGGTGTCTAACCCGGGACACCCGTAATCTGACTCAAATGAAACTGTGTTTGCCTGACTAATGTCAGTCCAAGACAAACAGGGATTGTCAATCCCGATAGATCTATCCATAACATTCGCGCTCACAAAGATTGACGGTTCATGATAAATCGGGCAAATAGCATCTTGGGTTAAATCGGGACTTAGACCAATCAGTAATGAGTAATTGTACTTGTATTCACACGTTTAAAATAAGCAATGTTCTCACCCCAAAAGATGATTTAAAACAGTAGAGTAGGGGCTATGAAAACTCACCTTGTCGGTTAATCGTCCGTAACTGATAGTGGTTCAATGCACGTCAAAAGTAACTCAGTCAAACACCTAAATAATTATGACAGAGTCTGAGTTTACATTCTAAAGCTTAATGTATGCAATGAATTATGCAGGTGGTAAGAAGGCATGGTCGTTTATGAGTTAACGTTTTACGTTTTCAAAGTGTCGATTAAACCGTTGGTTCTAGGGACGGCTTTACATTTATAAGTTTCTATACAAGAATCTATACTATCACGCGTCGCGATTTATCTTCAAAAGTTCACGTGATTTGTCTAAGAAAATATAAACATTATTTGTAAGTTACTAAGTACATATATTTTCTCGTTGCGTTTATTTATTTATATCTTTGGCGTTGATTAATTTGTGTATTTATCGAATTTATATGTCACGGTTCGCTCAACTCGCTTAAGTCTCTTATCGAAAAATATATTTTTAATCCCTTGACTTTCCAAATAATAATATATTTAATATATATTTTATATTCTTTTATTCTCGTAACTTTCCATATTTAAACCCGAATAGATTTTAAAATATTTTTAGCGTTAAATACGTTTTTATAAACCGTGTTAAATTTATTTATTCTTTTAAAACTCGGTTTCGTGGTTACACATTTTAAGTCATAAGAAAATGTTATTTAGATTTCTCCGCTTAACGCACTAATCATTTGCTTGTTAAAAAAAAGATTCTAACCCATTAGGATTCGGTTGGAACGTTTTCGAGAGCTCAAAAACATGTAAGTTCGACCACTTATTACTTCAAATTTTCATATGGTAAAATAATATGTAAGTTGTATAAGGTATCCCATGTTCTATACTATACTAATCATACATGTGGCCTACACTCTTTTTCTTTTCTGTTTTTCTGCTTACCCTGACGTGCCCAACAGTGGGCTCATACCCACTTGTTTTGTGTTCTCTCCTTCCTATCACATGTATGTATATAAAGCACATCTCCTTTTTCTTTCTTTTTGCTGCACCACCGACGCAACAACAGTGGTTTGACAGCCACTGGTTGTGGTGTCTTCCGTTCTCACCCACGCACCCTTAACAATTTATATCTAGGTTTTCCCTTTTCACAACATGGATTATTATATGTATGTATATAGAGTACACGTTTTATTTCTTTTCCTTTTTCCCTTTTGCTGCCCAACAGACACAACGACAGTGAGTTTGTATACTCACTGTTTTCGTTTCTTTTCTTCCACAGCGAAACTCGCAATATATATGTAATGGATTACTACTTATTTGCATGCTCACGACCTACATGGCTAGCAACAAGGAAGCTTAGTCTCGTGTTACAAGGGTGAATTTATGTGCTCTAAAACAGACGCAACCGTGGCTGTTATGGCTACATCTCCTTGCAACGCAACAACCATGATAAGGTGGTACCCTCTCACGACTTAGTGGTACGTCTCATGTGTTATTCGAGTCAAAGGTTTACAAGGTATGGGTACGAACCAACGAGCACGATGTGCTCGTTTTTACTAGGGTCTATGTCGCACCAATGGTGAGCAAATGGCTCACTGCGGTTCAACTTGGGTTACATGGTCACACCCATGTCATAGTTCGAGGTTACCTATCAGAAGTCCTTCAATATTTCACGTGTAAACCTGGCGTTTGCTTGACCCTAGTGAGCCGAAGTGTGATTTTATGTGCGTGTTTCAGGTTAACGTAATCCTTCTTGGGTTGTCTATCCGTTTTCATGCATGTTAGATCGTTATTTTATGTGTGCAACCCCCGTGGTTTGCTATTCGTTTTTAACGCATACATCGTTTAAAAGTTCATTATACGTTGGTATGTTATGCAATGTCACGACTAACCCTTTGCATCCGCACGCATGTACTAGTCACACATGGGTTTTACGTCGCGTGTTAGTCAACCAAGGTTGAGGCTTTAGCCGAGACTAAACGTGTTTTGGTTTAGGTCGTGTGTTATACTACAAGAAAAATGATATAGTTACTACGAGGTGACTTACCCAATACGAGCTTTTCAAGTGACGATGAGGAGAAACGGTGACGAGAAATGGGTCGACCTCCTTTGGCTTCCACCCGTTCCAACCCGACGTCTTAAGCTCACGAATGCAATAAAAATGAAAACCTAACTCTCACCGATTGTGTAATCTTTGTTTTCAAATTTTAGTTGTGATAGAATAGCTCGTGCATGGTGCCTTATTTATACGCAAGGTGATACTAGTTCTCTGAGACCATGCATGTGAATGACACTATTTACACCTACTATTGGTTATGATTACCCTTTTTATAATACTGTTAAAGAAGGGATACTATTTGATGAATTGTAATTGAAATGAATTGTAACAAGACGTAGTATTTGAATAATTTCCAAAGGTGTAGGACCTTAGATGTAAGAATGAAATGATGGTGTTAGCTCATTTATTTTGAATTCCTTTCTACTGATTTACCTAGATAGTATTTTGCATTTTTGAGTTTTGAGGAAATGAAACGTCAAGTTATATTGTTGGTTTAGTAAAGTCTAAATATTGGCTCATTTATATTTTATTTATTGAAGTATGAACGGGTTCATAAAATCATATAGTCGTGCGACTTTGCTTTGCGCGGCGTAAAAATAAAATATGATTTTTTATTGTTACGCGATCTCTAAAGTACCCCTTTTTGATCCGTAAACAAAATGACCATTTATGCGCGTTATTATAACTCTTAACTAGCGCAAAATGTGGTATGCCACTTGAAAGATAACTCTTATTGGAAAAGTAACGGTACATTTGAAATGACTTGCGATACATACTCTGCATAAAGGAACAAAAAGTTCTTTATTTTTCCGAGGTGCTACATCCGCCCCATGTTATGCGATTTCGTCCCGAAATCAAGACGTTGTGGTAGATCGCGGATTTGTGAATAGGTGAGGGTATTTTTCCCTGAATTGGTCTTCGCGTTCCCAAGTGTACTCTGGACCTCTTCGTGCGTTCCAACGGACTTTAACGATGGGTATACGGCTTCGCTTGAGTTGCTTGACCTCGCGGTCCATAATCTCTACGGGTTCTTCAACGAAATTGAGTTTGTCGTCGAGTTGGATTTCTTCCAAAGGAATGACGAGTGTGTCATCGGACAAACATTTCTTTAGGTTACAAACGTGAAACACATTGTGTACTCGACTAAGTTCTTGAGGTAATTCCAAACGGTAAGCTACTGGACCAATCCTTTCTATAATTCGAAAGGGTCCAATATAACGAGGGTTCAACTTTCCACGCTTCCCAAATCGCATCACACCCTTCCAGGGTGCGACCTTGAGCATAACCTTATCTCCAACTTCAAACTCAAGGGGCCTACGCCTCTTGTCAGCATAGCTCTTTTGTCGATCACGTGCCGCTTGCATGCGATCGCTAATCTTGAAAATCTTTTTCGTGGTCTCATGAATAATCTCGGGTCCGGTAAGTTATGCTTCTCCAACTTCAGCCCAACAAACAGGCGATCAACAATTCCTACCATAAAGTGCTTCGAACAGGGCAGCTTTAATGCTCGTGTGATAACTATTATTGTACGAAAATTCTACTAGGGGTAAATGTCTATCCCAACCATTTCCGAAGTCAATCACGCAAGCTCTTAGCATGTCCTCTAATGTTTGAATGGTTCTCTCACTCTGACCATCGGTCTGAGGGTGATAGGCAGTACTCAGGTTCAACTGCGTACCTAATGCTTTATGCAAGGATTGCCACACTCTCGAAGTGAAATGGCTATCACGATCGGAGATGATTGACACCGGTATGCCATGTCTTGCTACTATCTCCCTCATGTACAGTCTCGTCAATTTTTCTGTTGAATCCGTCTCCTTCATTGGCAAAAAGTGCGCAGACTTAGTAAGACGATCAACAATGACCCAAATCAAATCGTATCCTGCTGCCATTTTGGGTAGTTTGGTGATGAAATCCATTGTTATCTTCTCCCACTTCCATTCTGGTATATCGGGTTGGACCAATAAACCAGAGGGCCTCTGATGTTCGGCTTTAACCTTAGCACAAGTCAGGCATTTGCTGACATATGTGGCGATGTCAGCCTTCATGTTTGGCCACCAATATAACATCTTCAAGTCATGGTACATTTTGTCGGCTCCTGGATGAATAGAATACTTTGACTTATGCGATTCGTGCATAATCAAAGATCTCATGTCACCGTAACATGGTAACCAACTCCTATTATCCAAACATAATGTTCCATCAGCGCGGGCTTCTAATTTCTTTAGCATGCCTTCAATATCTTCTGCTTCAATGTTTTCGATCTTGACTGCTTCCCTCTGAGCCTCAAGGATTTGGGACGGAAGGTCCAAGCCAATGGTCATAACCAAGGCTCTTACTCGCAACGGTTCGATTCTTTCCTTTCGACTCAAGGCATCTGCTACGACATTTGCCTTGCCTGGGTGATAACGAATTTCGCAATCGTAATCACTTAGGAGTTCTATCCATCGGCGTTGTCTCATATTGAGGTCTTTTTGGTCTAAGATGTGTTGTAGGCTCTTATGATCGGTGAATACTACACATTTTGTGCCATACAAGTAGTGTCTCCATATCTTCAGGGCGAACACTACCGCTCCTAACTCCAGATCATGAGTGGTGTAGTTCTTCTCGTGGATCTTCAGTTGCCTAGAAGCGTATGCAATGACCTTCATTCTCTGCATCAGTACCGCACCTAATCCTTTTATGGATGCATCACAGTACACCACAAAATCATCACTGCCTTCCGGTAGTGCTAAAATAGGTGCAACACATAGTTTCTGTTTCAGCAGTTGAAAAGCCGTCTCTTGCTCTTCACCCCAATCAAACTTTCTATCCTTCTGCGTTAGCTCCGTCATAGGTTTAGCTATTTTAGAAAATCCTTCGATGAATCTCCTATAGTAGCCTGCAAGACCCAAGAACTGGCGAATCTCCGAAGGTGTGGTTGGAGATGCCTAATTCTTAACAGTCTCAATCTTAGCTGGGTCCACGTGTATACCACTGCTATCAATCACGTGACCAAGGAATTTTACCGTATTGATCCAAAATTCACACTTAGAAAACTTGGCATACAGTTCTTCCTCCTTCAGCAACTCCAAAATAGTTTTCAGATGTTCCTCGTGTTCTTTCTCGTTGTGGGAGTATATGAGAATGTCGTCGATGAACACAATCACAAACTTATCCAAGTATGGCTTGCACACACGGTTCATGAGATCCATGAACACCGCAGGTGCGTTGGTCAAACCAAAAGGCATAACTCGGAACTCATAGTGTCCGTATCGTGTTCTGAAAGCAGTCTTGGGAATATCTTCTTCTCTAACCCTTAACTGATGGTAACCTGATCTTAAGTCAATTTTCGAGTAGATGCTGGATCCTTGCAACTGATCGAATAAGTCATCGATCCTTGGTAAGGGATAACGATTTTTCACTGTAAGTTTGTTCAACTCACGGTAATCAATACACATTCGAAAGGATCCATCCTTCTTTTTGACAAACAAGATTGGTGCTCCCCACGGAGAGGAACTTGGTCTTATAAAACCTTTGTCAGAAAGTTCTTTTAGTTGTTCGGCTAGCTCTTTCATCTCTGCAGGTGCAAGACGATATGGTGCGCGTGCAATAGGTGCAGCTCCGGGTATTAACTCAATATGAAATTCTACTTGGCGTGTTGGGGGTAATCCTGGCAAATCTTCAAGAAATACTTCCGGAAAGTCTCTCACAACAGGCACATCTTCGATTCGCTTATCTGGGATTTCGGTTTTCTCTTCATTCATCATTTGGATCAAGAACACTTGACATCCTTGGTCGATGTACTTCTGCATCCTAATGCTCGAGATGACTTTTAATCTCGATTCGCTTTTAATTCCGCTCCTTTCGCCTTGTATGATTAGCATATCATTTCCATACAGAACACGAATGTACTTCTCATAACACACAACCTCCGCGCGATGCTCGGCCATCCAATCCATTCCGACGATTACATCAAAACTTCCTAGTTCTATAGGGAGTAAGTCGATTTTGAACAGGTGATTTTGCAAGTTAAGAGTACACCCTCTTAAAATAGTATTTGTGGTTAGCGACTTTCCGTCAGCTAGCTCCACACTATAATTAGTATCTAGGGTTGTAGGAGGGATGTCTATATATTTACTGAAAGTATGTGACACAAAGCTTCTATCCACACCAGTGTCAAATAGTACTAAAGCATAGACATTATTAATCAGGAACGTACCATTCACTACGTTGTTATCTTTCATCGCAGCTTCAGCACATAGGCTGTATACTCTGCCAGGTGCTTTGCATCCTCCTTGAGCACTGGTTGATGCTTGGTTATTTCCCTTAGGGTTCCCTTGATTCTGCCTCTGATTGTTCTAGGGATTTTGCGGGTTGCCTCGAATTTGATTTCCACCGCCTTGATTCCCATTGTTCGGACACTTGTTCTTGTAGTGTCCTTTTTCACCACATCCAAAACAAGTGACATCGCTTCCCTGTCCTCCTTGGCTTCCTGGTCCTCTTTGGTTTGCGGGACGAGGTGGAGCTCGGCAGTCTTTGGCCTTATGTCTTGCCTTTCCACAGTTGTAACAAGCAGGAGGGCATGCGTCAATGTGGTGTCGTCCATACTTTCCGTAGTGAGGTAACTTGCCAGCATAAGAACCTTGCCCGGCTGTAAACACCCTTGTTGTCTCTGGGCGTTTGTTCGGGTTGAGGTTGCTAGTGTTGTTGGTGTTGTTGGGGTTGTGGGTGTAATGGTTTCCGTTCCATTTCTGCTTATCACCCGAGTTTTCTCCTAACTCTTAAACCACTTGGTACATCAAACCTTGAGCCATTTCAATTGCTTCATGCAAGTCTACTGGTTTGGACGAGGTTACGTTACCCTTGATGTTCAAAGGTAAACCTTCGATGTAATGTTCCAACAACCGGTCGGTGCTGGGTACCATTTCAGGGCATAAGAGGATGAGTTCTTGGAAACGTTGATTGTAGGCAGTAAGGTTTGTACCCTTTACTTTTAAGTTCCACAATTCGTTTTCTATTTGTTTGATTTCATTTCTAGAGCAGTACTTCTGAATGAACATAGTTTTGAAATCACTCCAAGGTGTTGCATGAGTGGTATCGAGAGTAACAGAACGAACATATACGTTCCACCAAGTTAAAGCACCATCTAGCAGTATGCTAGAAGCAAATTTGACTCGGTCCCCTTCTACAACGTTGTTAATCCCAAATTGAGATTCTAGTTTCTCAAACCATCGGGTTAAGCCTACAACACCTTCAGTACCACGGAAGCTTTCATGCATAACTGCATGGAATTTCTTGTAGTTGCATGTCTTGTTCTGGGAAGAGATGGATCCTCGGTTGGTTTCTTCTTGAGTGCTTGCAGCATGAGTCACAACGGAAGCTGTGAGTACTTCAGTTACTCTTGTGGCAATGAGCTAGTTGAGCATCTGAGTGTCAATGCCACTGTTAATGTCCACATTGTTTCAGTTGGTCGAACGGTTGACTGGAGGGTTCTGGTTGACAGTTGGGCGTCGTTCGGGTGCCATTTTCTATAAGAGGGACAATGAAATGACAGTTATGATATGCACGAAATTTTATATGCGTAAAGATAGTCGCGTTACTACAAATGGCATGTCTCTTGAAATCAATACTGTTATTATTTGCAAACACGATGCTTATTTCAAAGAGTGACGGAATACAAGAGTTCACTAGCCGTGACAAATCCATAGCTTAGTGATTATACAAAAGACAGAAATAAAACTAGTTGTTGTTACGGTAGATTTGCTGGACCACTTCCTCGAGTGCCTCCTTCCTCTTCTGTCGTGCTTCTTCCTGAGCATTACTAGCACGATCCTCCGCATCCTCACACATTTGTCTAAGTTGAGTAATCAGTTCGTCCACAGATAGTGTCTCCAACAAATTTTCCTCAACTCGGGGCTTCACATCCCACAGTGTCATGAAGGCTTCTAACTCCTCCAAATAGGCATTTGGGTAATGGTCCATGTCCTCGAGAATGGTATGAAACTATCCTCTAAGGCGCGTCGTGCATACGGTCAAGGCTGTCTCAAGAACAGGCACCGAATTTTGACCAGTTTCCATCCCGTAGACAGTTATAGCTTCTTCTCTCTGGGTGGGGTCCGTTTCAGCAATCAACCGCTACTAAGCAGCCATCGAGAATGGGGATGAAGGTGAAGGTGGTGGAGTAATAGGATCAAGTTGATAATCATCAAGGTTAATAGCAGAAATTCTGGCACGTTCAGCAAGATTTGGCTCAATAGGTGGAATAGATATACGAGCGGTACGTCTGATAGTTGGGGAGAATGGTGATACAGACGACAAAATAAGTAATCCTAAAGTAGGACGTCTCTTGTGATACACCTGAGGGAGTGTGTCAGGGAGTCTGGGCGGTACCAGTGTAGTGTTATCGGTGTGTCTCAATTCATCCGAGTTCGACATTTTCGCTGAGACAAAAGTATGAAATAAGGATATATGTATGTTTCAAAATACGCATAGTTAAGCCTGTTTAATACACATGCAACCCATATTAAGTATATGTATATGTTTAATACACGTGTAACCCATATTAAGTATATGTATCTCATATATGTCTATTTTACATGTATCCTATTTTAATATATATGTACTCCTTTGATTGTTGATTCCTATGTACCCCATATTGAGAAACCAACAATGACAGACAATAGAAGCATAATAAGCATGTTAAGCAGATAAATAGTTATAGTTTAGTGCTACCTAACGCAACCTAGTTCTCTATAACCCAGAGCTCTGATACCAATCTGTCACACCCCCAAAATATCAGAGTATAATGGCAACCGAGGGGGTGTGACTTCATGATTATCATACTTCTAAGCAATACAGAACGACCTCTATATGAGACGTTTTAAGAAAACAGATCACTTGAATTAGGAAATAATAAATTGTTTAAACATTCAGTGGAAGCATAAAATAGACAATACGACATTTTTTAAAATAGTACAATTGATCTTCAGATAACGGGAAAATGACTGCAATGCATGAGACTTCATATAGCATCTTCGTTCTTAATACCTGAGAAAACATTGCTAAATTGTCAACATAAAGTTGGTGAGTTCATAGGTTTGTTTAAGCAGAAATGTAGTGTTTATGAATCACAAGATTTCACTCGCATATGACAATATAACAGATACAAAGTCATATAAATTGCATTACTATTGTCTAAGCTCATGACACCGAAGCGTTAACATATACCAACAATAAATGAATGCCCTTGCAGGTGTCTAACCCGGGACACCCGTAATCTGACTCAAATGAAACTGTGTTTGCCTGACTAATGTCAGTCCAAGACAAACAGGGATTGTCAATCCCGATAGATCTATCCATAACATTCGCGCTCACAAAGGTTGACGGTTCATGATAAATCGGGCAAATAGCATCTTGGGTTAAATCGGGACTTAGACCAATCAGTAATGAGTAATTGTACTTGTATTCACACGTTTAAAATAAGCAATGTTCTCACCCCAAAAGATGATTTAAAACAGTAGAGTAGGGGCTATGAAAACTCACCTTGTCGGTTAATCGTCCGTAACTGATAGTGGTTCAATGCACGTCAAAAGTAACTCAGTCAAACACCTAAATAATTATGACAGAGTCTGAGTTTACATTCTAAAGCTTAATGTATGCAATGAATTATGCAGGTGGTAAGAAGGCATGGTCGTTTATGAGTTAACGTTTTACGTTTTCAAAGTGTCGATTAAACCGTTGGTTCTAGGGACGGCTTTACATTTATAAGTTTCTATACAAGAATCTATACTATCACGCGTCGCGATTTATCTTCAAAAGTTCACGTGATTTGTCTAAGAAAATATAAACATTATTTGTAAGTTACTAAGTACATATATTTTCTCGTTGCGTTTATTTATTTATATCTTTGGCGTTGATTAATTTGTGTATTTATCGAATTTATATGTCACGGTTCGCTCAACTCGCTTAAGTCTCTTATCGAAAAATATATTTTTAATCCCTTGACTTTCCAAATAATAATATATTTAATATATATTTTATATTCTTTTATTCTCGTAACTTTCCATATTTAATTCGGTTGGAACGTTTTAGAGAGCTCAAAAACATGTAAGTTCGACCACTTATTACTTCAATTTTTCATATGGTAAAATAATATGTAAGTTATATAAGGTATCTCATGTTCTATACTATACTAATCATACATGTGGCCTACACTCTTTTTCTTTTCTGTTTTTCTGCTCACCTTGACGTGCCCAACAGTGGGCTCATACCCACTTGTTTTGTGTTCTCTCCTTCCTATCACATGTATGTATATAAAGCACATCTCCTTTTTCTTTCTTTTTGCTGCACCACCGACGCAACAATAGTGGTTTGACAGCCACTGGTTGTGGTGTCTTCCGTTCTCACCCACGCACCCTTAACAATTTATATCTAGGTTTTCCCTTTTCACAACACGGATTATTATATGTATGTATATAGAGTACACGTTTTATTTCTTTTCCTTTTTCCCTTTTGCTGCCCAACAGACACAACGACAGTGAGTTTGTATACTCACTGTTTTCATTTCTTTTCTTCCACAGCGAAACTCGCAATATATACGTAATGGTTTACTACTTATTTGCATGCTCACGACCTACATGGCTAGCAACAAGGAAGCTTAGTATCGAGTTACAAGGGCAAATTTATGTGCGCTAAAACAGACGCAACCGTGGCTGTTATGGCTACGTCTCCTTGTAATGCAAAAACCATGATAAGGTGGTACCCTCTCACGACTTAGTGGTACGTCTCATATGTTATTCGAGTCAAAGGTTTACGAGGTATGGGTACGAACCAACGAGCACGATGTGCTCGTTTTTACTAGGGTCTATGTCACACCAATGGTGAGCAAATGGCTCACTGCGGTTCAACTTGGGTTACATGGTCACACCCATGTCATAGGTCGAGGTTACCTATCAGAAGTTCTACAATATTTCACGCGTAAACCTAGCGTTTGCTTGACCCTAGTGAGCCAAAGTATGATTTTATGTGCGTGTTTCAGGTTAACGTAATCCTTCATGGGTCGTCTATCCATTTTCATGCATGTTAGATCGTTATTTTATATGTGCAGCCCCCGTGGTTTGCTATTCGTTTTTAACACATACATCGTTTACAAGTTCATTATACGTTGGTATGTTATGCAATGTCACGGCTAACCCTTTGCATGCGCAGGCATGTACTAATCACACATGGGTTTTAGGTCGCGTGTTAGTCAACCAAGGTTGAGGCTTTAGCCGAGACTAAACGTGTTTTGGTTTAGGTCGTGTGTTATACTACAAGAAAAGTGATATAGTTACTGCGAGGTGACTTACCCAATACGAGCTTTCCAAGTGACGATGAGGAGAAACGATGACGAGAAATGGGTCGACCTCCCTTGTCTTCCACCCGTTCCAACCCGACGTCTTAAGCTCACGAATGCAATAAAAACGAAAACCTAACTCTCATTGATTTGTGTAATCTTTGTTTTCAAATTTTAGTTATGATAGAATAGCTCGTGCATGGTGCCTTATTTATATGTAAGGTGATACTAGTTCTCTGAGACCATGCATGTGAATGACACTATTTACACCTACTATTGGTGTATGCTACTATTGGTTATGATTACCCTTTTTATAATACTATTAAAGAAGAGATACTATTTGATGAATTGTAATTGAAATGAAATTGTTACAAGACGTAGTATTTGAATAATTTCCAAAGGTGTAGGACCTTAGATGTAAGAATGAAATGATGATGTTAGCTCATTTATTTTGAATTCCTTTCTACTGATTTACCTAGATAGTATTTTGCATTTTTGAGTTTTGAGGAAATGAAACGTCAAGTTATATTGTTGGTTTAGTAAAGTCTAAATATTGGCTCATTTATATTTTATTTATTAAAGTATGAACGGGTTCATAAAATCATATAGTCGTGACTTTGCTTTGCGCGGCGTAAAAATAAAATATGATTTTTATTGTTACGCGATCTCTAAAGTACCCCTTTTTGATCCGTAAATAAAATGACGATTTATGCGCGTTATTATAACTCTTAACTAGCGCAAAATGTGGTATGCCGCTTGAAAGATAACTCTTATTGGAAAAGTAACGGTACATTTGAAATGACTTGCGATACATACTCTGCATAAAGGAACAAAAAGTTCTTTATTTTTCCGAGGTGCTACAGTATTACTATAATCTATATTAAATTTATGCATCCAAGTAACTTCACAAACACACCCAGAGGCAAGCTTACCTTGAGCCGCGAAGGTAAGATGATCTGCGTTTGCAAGGGACCACCGTGTGCTTAATGTTGATCTTTGCTGATGTTTGTTACAATAAGTCAACATGGGAAGAGTAATCTGTGTAGTAAGACGCCGTCTTTTCACAATAAGGTATCTCCGGTTCCTATACTTATCGAGCGATGCATTTGCAGAAGCGTCAAGGGTACTTCTTGTGTAACAATCCTCCGCTTTATCCATTTAGCCAGATTACCGTTACTATAAGCTTGGTTTCCCCTAATACAAATCATGGTCATTAATTTAAACTTCAAACTGAACACTATCCAATATTAACTATCAAATAGCATAAAACTTTAAGGCAATATAAGGTAGAATTGTCTCACATCAGTCGCTATTTCTCGCAAACTATCTAAAAAAGGATTGTGTAAAAACTTATCACATCAGGCCCAAATATCAAACATTCCTTATATACCCAATAATCCGTATACTGATGACGAATATACTATTAACAAACTCTGTGTGATGAATAATAGTTCGACATTATCTAAAAGTTGATTATTAAATGTTTCCTATAGGTAGAAAACATTAACAAATGCTCTTGAAGATCTGTCTAGGCAAGGATACTCTAATGAACACATAATGTAGACATCACTTATACCATGTGTAGTCATTTTCTTCTAAATTTCAGCATGTTCATCTAAAAGAGCTGTAAAATGGTCTAATACACTCTGAAACTTGCTCCATAGCAATAATATCCCAACTAAAAAGACGTAGTATATAGGTAGTACTTGTTTATCACATCTATTAGAATCTGAAACCCTATTTCATTTATAAGGGAGTGTTTGCAATTGCTTATCAGAACCACATTTGCCAAAAAATATATGGATAAGGAGTCCTAAACATCCTTAAATTGCTTAACTAATGCAGGATAAAGTTGTATGCAAATACGTAATCTTATTAAACATACTGAAACGCTAACCCAAATCAATGGCCCCTCAATGACTCCACCAAGTATTTGTCCTCCTGGACCTTCTGATACTGATATATGATAAATTGCTTAACTGGTGCAGGATAAAGTTATATGATACACTTGTACACATTTTTGTTGAAAATGAAACAACATTAAGTATCACATTTTTGTAGCTATTCATTTGAATAATATATCGCTCCAAATGTCAAAATACAACTGATTGCTAAAGCTAAAATATAATCTCAGCCATCCTAGCTCCCAATCAGCTCAACCCAAATTGTAATAAGAAAACAATCTAAGCACAATTCTTATTTCTTTAAGAAAAATCATAGCTAGTAGCCACATTACATACATTTAACATTCAAATTCTAGTATTAATTTTAACTAAGTGGGTGTTTGAGATTGCTATTTATTTTTTGCCTCTGCATTAAAATAACTTACTCATTCTAATATAAGCAAGTTTCTCACATGGGACTGCACATAAAATATTTTCTAAAAAAATTCTGCAGAAATCAGACTCGGGGTTACCTTCCGTCTAAGGTTTTTTATGAAACTCATGTTAGCTCTTATTGAAAGCTTGTATTAATTCTAGTTACTATTAGCATAAAAGGTTACAGATTACCATCAGATGTTCCAAGAGGTCAGCTAAATAACAACAACGCGTTTCAGTCTCCTTCTTCAGCTTTCGAAACAACGTCAACCTCAATCTCTATATTAAGGTTTATATCTATGTCTGTCAGCCGTAACATGTATATTATAAACCAAAAAATCGTCATTAGTAAAATGTTCATAACCTTAAGTCGCTGGATTATAAATAAGGCACGATCTGGTAAGATGCAGCAAAAGCCGACCGGAGTTGGTGTTCGGACGCTTTTAGATATCCACTTTCTGTAGACTTCAGCTTTAAGTATCTTGTCACATGATGTTGGGTGTAGTTGAGCAATAGTGTTTCCCTCCATTGTAAAGCTGGTACTGTAAATAAGAAAGTACTTTAAAAAAAGGGAAAATAATATGAAAACTCGTTACTAATAGTGGCAGGAAGAATTTAGGTATTTTGATGATTAGCTAAAGGTGTGTCAACGCACGAATAACAATATTCTAGAGTCAACAGTTTTAGCATACATGTTTACCAGTATGCTGTTATATATATACAAAGTGTAATACAGATAAATTCATTAACCCTATTCAGTATTTACAATCACATTACACGAAGTCACTAAAAATTTGCACACAGATCATGAGATCAGTTGATATGTGCGTATATGAATAACAGGGAAGAAAAGAAAGATAAATAATTGCATGATGTACTTTCCTTCAAAAGAAATTTTAAGTGGGTTGTATGCTCTCTTCTTGATGTTCAATGCTATCAATGTCAGATAACCGCAGCGACTAACTCCAACATACTGCTATAGCCTCATAGGTTGAATCTTCTTGCAAGTTTGAATGCATTTGAAAGCAAAGAAACATTAAATAAACTGAGATGACCCATCCCTGATACTGATATGCATTACATAATGGTTAAAAAGATGTTTTATTTTTCTTATTTATAGTAATTTCTATCTCTTATATACCCCTTTAAATCTACTGCGACTACATATATTCTTCATTTTTCCAGTAATTTTTGTTTCTTATAGACCCCTTTAAAAGCCAACATATCCAACATATGTAAAAGGCCTAAAGAAATATAGCCGTGATAGATTTACACGTAGAACGCTTCATTTTTCCAGTAATTACTGTTTTCATAAGTAAAAGGCCTAAAGAAACATAATGTGTTGGGATGGGTTGCTCTTTTATGGCGATTAGAACTTGTAGGATTAAGCTGACTAAAATCTGTTTGCGAACAGAAGAGAAGATATAAAAACTAAATATCAAAAATAAATAGTAACTGTAGAAAATACAGGCGTAAAAGCAGATAATCACTTGCATTGTGGAGAAAAGTGGAGTTTGTAGACTGAGTGTGTTGAAGCTTTATGACGTCAACACTTGCATTACCAGTATCTACAAAATCAGTCAAAAGCCGTGCCCTTACATTTCGTGAAACCGTGCATCTGGAAAACATGAGAATCAACTATGTATATGCCAGCAGTTTCCATCAAGTCCCCAAGGGGGCGGGAAATAATTAAGCTTCTGCAATAGATGAAACAAATAATATTAGTAACCGATAAAGTATCTGTCGTATAAATATCACATAAACAAACAAATCATAATCATGATAAACAATTTAAAATTATCATGAACAGTAAAAGATTTTGATCTTGTAATATAATATCTTAAGATATTTTGTCCATCAGTTAGCGTTAAGATGTTCCACATGTAATGTTCCATACATGAAAGAGATGTCACATGCTAAATGTGTTTCAAGAGTATTACCCAATTGGTGTTTATTCTAGTTAGCTAAGTTACAAAAGGTGAAATTTTGTAGCTCGTACAAATCTGCTCTACAAATCTGCTCTATGATCGAATATAAAGAATAGCATACCTGATTTAACCTCTTCTTTTTTACATTGGGATAGGGAAACTATGATTGTACATATGTAACAGAACCTGTGTTTCAAACCTTACCGAAGTCCACCCCTGATCAAAACGGGTTATGGCTTCAGAAATGTTATTAGTGAAACCATTTGGCTCAGAATTAAGAGTGCGTGACCGGGGAAAAAGACATTCGACCCGCCATGGCTGCAAACATAATACTCGTGGTGCTGCCTTGCCAAGATACGGGTCGTTTTCACCCGTGGTGATCCAGCAAGCTATTAAAGCTAGGAATCTATAAACGCACAAAAGTTATAATACTATCTTCATCGCCAATGTAAGCAGGCACAGTGCACATAAATAATCACACAACGCCAACCAAGCATCAAAAATGGGTATCCAACCCAACATGGCTGCAAACACCACGCTCGTGGTGTTGCCCCGCCAAGGTACGGGTACTTTCCTCCGTTTCTCGTTTATATGTTTTCTTAAACACATGCCAGTAAAACACGTAGACTACAAATAATCATAACTTTAAAATTCACCCGTCATAGCAATCCTAAGAAAATGCATGGCAGCATCAGCAAAACATCAAAAAAGAGCAGCATAAGCATACGCGTGTGGCTATCTCGCAAAAATATGGGCCTCAATAAGCTACGGTTCGATAATATATAAATGCATAAACATTATATTTCACCATATTCTGCAGCTTATGAGCCTATAGCCATCGTCACACACACATCACTATCGTCACACGCCATGGATAGCGGCAACGAAAGGATGGGCAGCATCGAAGAAGCATAAGATGAACGTATAAGCAATAAGAACAATCTCAATAGCAAACACAGTTTCTCTTCCACATTCCCGCGCACACATCTCAATCAAAAAAAGTAGACTGACCCACCATGGTTGCAAGCTTATTAAGCTTGCCTCGCCAAAATGCAAAAACATTAGAGTATTAGTTAAGCCATTTATTTATGATCACACTATTAGGCAGTGGATCAAAATGGATCAAGCCAAGCTGAACCACCAACATGTTTTCTTTCCCCTTTTCTTTCTGTTCCAAAAAATGCATGTATCAAACAACGAAATTATCAAAACCCCTAATTCGGATATCACATCAATGTTGAGACCTAAAACTAATAATCTTGACTATCAAAATATGGCATTTAAATACACAACAAATACAAGTGTGTTGGGCATTCAGTTTTGAACCAAAATACAACATCTAATAATCACAAGAAAAACTAATGATCTAAAACCTAGAGGATAAAATCAAATGATAATGTTTCACAAACAGATTGAAAGAAAATCAATTCACAAAACGAATGAGAAGAAAACATAACCCAATCCGGCGACTGAAAAACATACCTACGGTGGATTCCGGTAGTCATAAACCCCTAACAATCGGCTAAAGAATTACTAACCCCAGACAAATAGAGGATTAATTAGAGAGAAGTGTGTATTTTTCCGTTAACATCAAAGAGAAGAGAAACATAGAAACAGTATGTGTTTGGTGCGTGTTTTTCGTTAACATTAAAGAGAGACGAGAAACAAACACGTAAGGTACACGTGTCTGAAAAGGGAAGGGATATTAAACGTTTTTATCGGGTAGGATAAAAAAACTCCGGCGGGTTCCGATGGCCTTTCCGGCGGATCAACACATTGGGGTTCCGGTGCATTAATGGGAGCATTTAAGGCAAAATGTTGCCTTTTATATAAAACTTATAATTATAATACCTTCTTTTACGCTGCGTTCTCGAGTTTTAAACCACTAGAAAAGGAAGTAAAAGAAAAGAAAGGTAAAAGAAAGAAAATTTTAAGTAGTTAATAAAAATATTTGTGTTCTTGAGTTGAAGGAAAAGAAAGGAAAAAAGTTGATTCAATTACAATACTACCCATGTTTGAGAGGTATTAAGTTAAAAAAGCAAGGACAATTATGTCTTTTGACATATAAAAGGAGACTTTCCTTCCATTTCCTCCCATTTTTGGGAGGAAAGTTTTAGCTAAAAATTTCCCTTCGTTTTCTTTCTTTTCCTTCCTTAAAGAAAACTCAAGAACACAAATTTACTCAAGTTTTCTTTCTTTTCCTTTCTTTTCCCTTCAAAATTGAACTCGAGAACACAGTGTTAAGGATGAGAAATAATTATGTTGTAGATTGATGGCGCAATTTAAACATAGAAGTTTGAAATCAGGCCCAATGTTAAGTTACGTTAGAGCACAGAGAGTCGTGGTCCCAAACTCTTGGTGCCAAACTCCAAAAGTGGTGCCACGTCAGCAAAATGGAGTTTGGCACCAGAAATGTCATGGCACCAGAATTCAGTGGGAGTGGTTTGGCACCAGAATTCTGATGCCATAGCATTTTTTTTTAAATAAACTCAAATTAAATTTTATTCAATTAAAACATATTAAACATTACATAAAACTTAAAAATTACATAAAACTTAAACATTATTAAACATTACATAAATAAAAACACAAACTACTCATCATCATTATTCCATAGATGTTCCACAAGGTCTTTTCGAAGTTCATTGTGCGTTTTCCTATCGCGAAGTTCTTTTGTCTTCCTAACATGTAAGTCACATCTTTCGACCCAGTCTCTAACAATGTTCGGTGCTGGATTCACGAACATATCTCTGAAGTTAACTTCAAATCCCTCGTCTTCCAATATCATGTTATGTAAAATTATACAACAATACATGATTCTCTTGAGGGTGTTGATTTGCATTGCACGCGCGGGTTGTCGTATAATACCCCAACGACCTTGTAGGACTCCGAATGCCCGTTCAATATCTTTTCTTGCAGCTTCTTGAACTCTCTTAAACTTCAAGGATTTTTCATCCCTTGCAACAGAAAACGTTTTGACAAACGTAGACCATGCTGGATAAATACCGTCGGCTAAATAGTAACCTTTCCTATATGTATGCCCGTTTACAACAAACGGACACTCTGGAGCTATATCAGCAATTTCATCATCAAATAATGGGGAACCATATAACACATTTAAATCATTATTCGCACCAGGAACCCCAAAATATGCATGCCAAATCCACAATTTTTGATCAGCAACAGCTTCTAACATAAGAGTTGGGTATTTATGAGTACTCCTTTTGAACTGCCCATGTAAGGCCTTTGGGCAATTTTTCCAATCCCAATGCATACAATCGATACTCCCGAGCATTCCCGGGAGTCCATGTTTTTCTTCGTGCAATTGATATGTTTTTTGAATATCAGTTGCAGTTGGCCTTCTTAAAAAATTATTATGATATAAAACGTGAATGCATTTAGTAAAGTGATCTAAGCATTCTCGTGAAGTACGTTCAGCAATTTGCAAATACTCATCAAATGCATCAGGTGCAGTGCCGTATGCCATTTGGCGTATGGCGGATGTGCACTTTAAAATAGGACCAATACTATTACGACCGATCGCATCGATCCGTACTCTAAAATACCTAAAGTACTCAGGCAGGGGTTGCACATTATAACTTAAGATATCGTTGAGTATTTTATTAAAAAGTGTAGAACTCATACGATACCTGCGCCTAAACTTTTCTTCAGGATATTTCGGTTCATACTCGTCGTCACCAAAATAGTCGTCGATTAGCCTTTGTTCCGCCTCTTCTCGTTCACGAAATATATATGTCCTCCTCCTCTTTGGACCATCACTCGAACCCCCGGCTTCTTGCTCACACAAACCCACATAATGTTGATACGACTCATAATCCCGCATATATCGATCATAGTCGGGTTGAAAGAAAGCATCATAATGATCGTATGTGTCGGTTGGGTCGAAATCGTTGAGATTATTTTGATCCATATTTGAAAGAAAAAAGAGAAGTATTGAAGTAGAAGATGTATTGAAAGTGTGTGTGAAGTATGAAATAAAAAGGGGGTATTTATAGGATTTTTAAAGGGGTAAAATTGTGATTTTGGGGGTATTTTTTTGAATATCCGCTCCCCCTAACGGATAGATTTAAAAAAAAAATTGAGTTTGGCGTGGGCTGTTAGCCACGGCGCGAAGACCCTTGGCGCGAGCCATGGTGTCGTGCGCCGTTGGCCATTTTGGCGCCATGGCTTGGCACCAAGCCAACAGCCATGGACTCCCTCCCCTCTAAGACAACATGCGGTTTTTCTTATATTTCTTTGTGATCAAACCTATAAAAAAATGATTTGCAAGCAAGTATTTTTAGGAAAATATATTATGAAATGTTTCTATAAAATACTCAACCCATGTGGCCTATAACTTGTTTTCTTTCCTTTCCCCTTTTTCTGTTTTCTGTCATCTGACAGTGGGTTGTGCCTACTTGTCTTGTGTTTTCTTCTTCACCATGTAACCTCTCATGTGTTTATATATATGTCACGTGTTTCACTTCTTCCTTTTTCCCTTTTGCTGCCCAACCAACGCAACAACAGTGGGTTATAATACTCACTATTTCGGTTTCTTCTCACTTTCTACGCATCCTTAAGTATTACTAGTTGAGTCTTTATAATAATCCCGCGTGGGTCTAGATTATAGGTTATTCACGAGATTGGTAAAGGTTGAGGCACAAGGAGGAATTTCATGCACTTAAGCAGACGCAACCGTGACTGTTGTGGCCACGTTTCCTTGCAACGCAACGCAACGCCCATGACCAGGCAGTACCCTTTCATGGCTTAGTGATACATTTCATGGTGCTATTTATGTCAATGGTTTACTAGGTATGGGCACGAACCAACGAGCGTGAGTTGCTCGTCCTTAACCAAGTACGTGACGCACCATTCAGCGAGAAAAAGGTCATTGTGGTTCGTCTTGGGTTGCTTGGTCATGCCCATGGTATGTGTCGAGGTCACAATGTAAGGGTTTCTTCAACATCTCATGCGAAATTCTAGTGTATGCTAATCACTAGAAGAAGCCACAAAGAAAGTCTTATGCGTGTTTAAGGTTAATGAAAATCCCTGGTTTATTATTTATTATTACGCATGGTATGGTATTTATAAGGTTTACTTACTTGTTGTTATTTCATGTATGCCACGCCCCAAACCCTTGCATGCGTACGCACATATTAACCCTGCGTGGGTTTTATGTCGTGTATAGGTCATGCGACATCGAGGCCTCGTTAAACTACATGACGAATGACATATAAATATTAAACCACGAGGAAGACTTACCGAGGTCCAAGTTTGTCAAACGTTGAGGAGGAATGATGATGATAAGAGCTCGAACTTGGTTGCTACTTCTTCTAAAGCCGACACCCACTTAGCTCTTGCACTCAATGAAAATCCTCACTCAAATCGTGTTGTTTAACTCCTTGTTTTTATTTCAATATTTATTGTGATAGAATAACTCGTGGCATGTTCCTGATATATACTCGAAGTCTTTGAATGGTTACTAAAATGTTGCATTGATGGAATGACCCTATACAACTATTGAGCCATAATGTAGTTTTCTAATACTGTTAATCACATTTGCCTCTTTTTCTAATACTATTATGGAATCTTTACTATACTTGTTTTCTCCAATTTGAAATTGTATCAGTTTATAAGACGTATTCATGTGATGGAGATATTCAAAATAAGAAAATGGTAGGGTAGTGTGTAAGGATTTGTGATGTGGATGTCCTCATTATGATTATATTGGTTTATAAACAAACAAATGTATAAACAACTATATTGGGGATTTATTTATATGAATATATATATAATTTATTTTATCTTTGTTGAATTCAATTATAGTTGTCATGGTTATTAATTTGTATGTATACGATTTTATGAAGTGTTACAAGTAAATGGCCTCGTTTCACAAAAGTGAAATAAGTATGGTTTTATCGTTACGCGTTCTAAAATATCCTTTTAGGCACACAGTAATAATGGTGATATTCGCGTGCAAATTAAACTTTCCATGACAAAAAGTAATGCATTGACGATCATAAAATGACTCCTTGTTGAAATTAATGGTAAATTTGCAAACTTTCAGTACATGACTTTTACTTAACGAAAAGAGAATCAAATTTTTTTTTATGAGGTGCCACAATTCACTACTTATCCAACATCAAAACCATCATTAAAACTACTCTAATCTCATCACCATCTTTGTTGCAACACATATGGTCACTCATACTCATAATCAAAACAATATGTAAATCAAAGAACCATAAAAATAAAAAATATTTCATTGACATCTTGATTATTTTAAAAGACTGCACAAACACAATAAGAATATATAGATCTATTGTTAGAACATGAATGAAATTAGAAAAGAAAGAGAAAAGGGTTACAAGACAAGCTATAAATAGGTTGAAAAAAAAGATTGAACATTAGATCTATAACATACACTAAGATCTTGCAAAACCCCCAAATTTATTTTGAAACCCTAACTTTTAATATTGAATTAAACCCTTGAAATTAAAGAACCAACACTTGAATTCACCTTAGATAAGCTTAGAAACCAATCTAGAATACTTGGATCTTGAATAAAATCAAATAAAATGAACAAAAAGTCGAATCTAAGTTTTTATAAACAAACATAAATATTAAATCAAAAAGCGGTAAACTATTCAACCCCCCCTTCTAGTTTTCCACAGGCTTGTGGAAAGATTATGAAACCCTAAGTTATGAAATAACATGATATATATAGGACAAGAGGTAAGGGAGTGGCTTGGCATCTTGTGCATATGTGACCAACACACACCAAAGGTGTGTGTGTTGGCTTGCTTGGTCGAACCCACCCACAAGACTACATGGTTCGAGCTTTTGAGTTCTAGGAAATTAAATGGTTACAAATTCATATCTAGTTAGTGCTTTAGTTGTCCTTCCATGTTGCATGAAGATAAAGTATGTAAGAAGCAAAAGTATGCATGTGAAGGATAATACAAGAGTGTCACTATCTTGCATACATGGATTGAGATTCAAATTAAAGTGATAAGATTCTTCCCCATTTAATTTAGATGTGTGATTGTATGCGTGTGATTTGGAGTAAGGGGAAGGATATCCACCAAATTTTGGAGTTCTAAAACCGAGATATACGATAACTAGGGTTTACGTGAAAAGATGACGGGTTTCCGAGGTTCCGTTTGATCAAAAACGCGAAAAACATAAATTGTGCGCGAAAACGTAAAAATCGCAAACGGAAGTATACGTAAACTATGTAACAATTTAAAATGATAAAATAATGCATATAACACGTAGACTAATCCATGTCCGAAGCCGAAATGCGTCCATGACGTTTTTCAGTTTTACGCGGGATAACTTCCCGGTTTTGAGTCAAACTTAAACGTAACGTATAAAAGTCAAAATAGTGAACGGAAAAGTTTAAAATAATGACCTGAAATTTACGAGGTGTGACATCCTTCCCCCGTTAAATGAGCTTCATCCTGAAGCTCAAGTTGTGGCATTTGACGATGGTGCAAAATTAGCAATTAGATGCGGATATTTCTTCTAAAATTGATCTTCATGTTTCCAAGTGAGTTCGGGACCTCCTCTTAGATTCCATCGTACCTTGACGTAGTGAATGCGGCTTTGTTTCAAAAGCTTGACCTCACGGTCCATAATTTCAACAGGTTCTTCGACGAAATGAAGCTTGTCATCGATTTGGATTTCATCTTACGAAATACCAAGTGTTTCGTCAGGCAAACACTTCTTTAGGTTCGAGACGTGAAAAGTACTATGGACTCGGCTTAGTTGATCTGGGAGTTCAAGTCGGATAGCAACGGTTCTCGCTCTAGCATGAATTTTGAAGGGTCTAATATAATGCGGGTTCAGCTTTCCCCGTTTGTCGAAACGTATCTTCACATTTGCGTAACTCTGTCGCTGATTACGAGCAGCTTGTATTTTGTTGCATATACGAATGATCTTCTTAGTCATTTCACAGTTAAGTGTCGGGGCTAGTGACTCGACCACCCCAACCTTGGTCTAACAAACGGGTGATTGACACTCTTGGTCGTAAAGTGTTTCGAACGGTGTGACTTTGTTGCCGGTACGGTAAGTGTCGTTGTAAGAAGGTCCGACTAAGCGTAGATTAGTGTTCCAATTTATTTTGCGGTCGGGCTCGTAGTGTATTCTCCATAGTCGGTATAGTTTTCTTTCTCTCGTGGTCGATAGACATGGTGCACCTTGTACCGTATTGGTGTTGTCTCTAAAACTTTTAGCGTAGGTTATGTATCAAAACGTGTTCGAGGAGTTCAACACAATAATCAAGTAGGATAGTAAACGAAAACCGATTCAAATGATAGGCAAAATACAAAATGTCTGCAATGGGATAGTAGGTACGGATTGAATGTTATGAAAATCCTTAAAGAACTGATAGAATATAGGTATTGATATGAAGTCATACTAAGAACTGATAACTGATGAGTTGTACTGATGATCAAAGACGTACATATCGAGTAATATTACACATTAAGATCAAGGAATAAAATGATAAATGTGAAGGGAAGAATTAAAGAAAGAGTACTAGTTGTCAATGTAAAAAGGCTATATCGAGTGTAATGATTTATTATTAGGGTATAATGATGTATGAGCAAAGAATGCTAAACTTGAGAGATGAAATATATTTATGAAAAGAAGTAAATGATCATCGATTAATGCAAACAAAAGAATTAGCAAACCAAATTTCATGAGAAAGGAGAAGTTAAAACAATATGAACAAAATTCTGCAAAGAAATATTTGTATAAACAATTAATTATTATAGAGAGTTAATACCAAATGGATAAAATAAGTACACATTAAGAAAATAGTATATCAAGGATGTTAAAATGGAATATGTGAAATTAATTGTACAAACAATTAATTATTAAAGAGGGTGAAAATATTTGTACCATAAAGTGAACAATACATTAGAAGTTTTCAAAGAAACATTTTTAAATAAAAGTGTGACCTTCATTGGCGTGGTCTGTCTCAAGGGTCTTTATGCGTGATTCGCTTTCGGCATCTCGAATCTTGTTTCGCTCAAGGAGAAAGAGCATGTCAGCAATACGTTGGGTTATGAGTCGTCGATATTTGTCGAACTTAGAAGTTGTCTTCTTGACGATACAAATTTTCAAAATCACAAGAAGTAAATAGAAAGGAATGAGACGTTAATGAGCCGTGTTCCAAAAGTTGGTGTTCCAAGATGGTACGTTACGAGATGACAAGTTACTAGTCGCGTTCCAATTAGCCGGCATGTTTTTATGTGGTGGGTTACATGACAATGTATGCGTTTCAGAAGTTCAAGGCGAGTGTTCAAACCCGATGTCGAATAGTAAAATAACGTAGGGTCGACAGACTGTGACGGGTTTCAAGGTTATGCAAAACGGAATTATGTAAACTCATGACAAGTTTTAAAGACCATCGTGTTAATCACGATGTTTTTAAAAATAAACGAGGCCATTGTGTCACTCAAAATGTCTTAGAAAAGTTTAGGGACCATTGTGTCACTCACAATGTTCGAGAAAAGTTTAGTATTTATATAAACAGGTGGGAAAATATACGTAAGGAAAACGTAACCACATAGAAAAGATAAACGCAAGAAAAACGTAAGCTCATAGAAAAATAGGGCTTAAGGACAAAAATAAACGCAACGCAACATCAACGTAGGAAAAGATAAACGCAGGGCAGAAATAAACCTATAACATAGCAGGCTCAAGGCAAAATGGTACTCACGTATACGCCATAGAAAAAGCACGTATAAGACACACGTAAATGCACATAAGGATCACATACTGGTTATAGACCAGACCTAATATGCTACCTGGTTCTCTATAACCTTGGCTCTGAATACCAATCTGTCACACCCCCAAACGGGGCCTGGATGGAAGATCAAGGGAACGACCACTAATGGACGTTTTGAAAATCATAACTCGTTGTATTTATTAAAATAGATAAGTCTTACAAAATTTGAAATGAAATTTAAAACGTTGCGAAAGAGTAAGTCAAGTTTTCAAAAAGACAACGAGTATGAATGATAAGAAAAATCTTGAAAGATGGTATCATATTACACGTAGACTCCACATAGCACATCAGAGAAGTCCAAAGCTAAGCACCTGAAAAACATGCTTAAAACGTCAACATAAAGTTGGTGAATTCATAGGTTTAAGTAAAGTATTTACGAGAATAAAAAACGTTTAGTGAATACTGCTTCACTCACAGTATTATGAAAGGTATTTAGTAATCAGAATCGTTCAACAAAAGTAGTGTGGACCACAAGATTTTAAAGTGATAATTGCTTGTTATACAATATCCAAAAAGTGATTACTATTGTTACAAATTGTTGTTTTGTGGGTGCCTCTACCAAAAGATAACATGGGTGCCTCT